>JABUQX010076847.1:15000-17500 GCA_015478945.1 Trachelipus rathkii | reverse complement strand
CCTCCTGAAAGACTTAAGAAAATCAAAATATTTATCTATCAATAATTCTTCCACGTAATGAAAGGTAAAAGGAACAAGTCTTATAATAGAAATTATATATGTTTATGACACATAAAATAAACATAATAAAACATATGAAATAAAACATACCAATTCTGCTTTATCTCTATTCTAAGAGCATACGCATACTATATTTACATTATTTGCATTTTTACCTTGTCATGTGGTGTATGTATATAGTATGTGTTTAATATGGAAACTCAAAAATATATGTGTCATTCTGTCAAGAAAGCGAGTAAAACTCAGAATTTTTTTTAGAGTTTAAGTAAATGTGCGTTATAAGGTTTCTATTTTTACCGATCAAATCATATATGAATTATTCGTTTCTTTCCTTTAAAATCTTATTAACTCGCATTAAAGTATGCGTTATTCTATCCATTATTAACACATTGGAGAATAATCGACAAGAAAACGAATTAAAACTCAGAAATCTTTTCAGAGTTTGAGTAAATGTGCGTTATAAAGTTTCTATTTTTACCGATCAAATCATATATGAATTATTCACTCCTTTCCTTTATAGCTATATTCACTCGCATTAAAGCAATTTTTACCAATATTTATCTATTTACTCTGAGGAGAAAGAAAATGTTAATGGTAAATCAAAATGGTTTCTACCATTTTAAATAAGATACTTTTTTAATGGTATTTTAAGCATTGATTAAACGGTTGTGGTTTGTTTGTTTCATCCGAAAATGTTTGCCTCAACTTGTGATTAAGGTAAGATTTATGAATATGAAAATTCAGGATTAATAATTATAAAACTTGTGAAATAAATTTTTCCTTTTCTCGGAAAACTTTTAAAATTATATATATATATATATATATATATATATATAGTATTATAATATATATATAATATTATATATATATATATATATATAATAATATATAATATTAATAATATATATTATATAATATATAGTATATATATATATATATATATATATAATAAGAATATATAATATAATTTATATATATATATATATCTATATATATATATAATATACCATATATTATATTAATAATATTATAATAATAATATATAAGATATATATATATTATATTATATATATACTTATATATAATTATATTATATAATATATATATGGCGTGTGTGTGTGTGGTGGTTAGTGTGTGTGTGTGTGTGTGTGTGTGTGTGTGTGTGTGTGTGTGTGTGTGTTTTGTATTTTTTTTATGTTTTTTTTATATAATATATATTAACTCATGAAGTTATTTGCTTGATTTTAGATATGGTTTAAGGAACGTTACAATATATTTCCGTCTTCATAACTCTCTATTTGCTGGACAGTTTCATATATATCTTTGTACATTTCGGTGATTACTGACCTAAGAATAGAAAATAAAATTTGGGTTGGTGAAAATCATTTAGTCAGTTATAACAGTAAAATTCACAGGAAGATAATATTTAGAAAAAAAATAAAGTAATATAGAGTTAAATCATTCCGTAACCTCTTGAGTTACAAGGAAGAACTAAAAATAAAACCAAAGTCAAAAGCAAAACGCAATTAAAAAAAAAAAAAAAAAAAAAAAAAAAAAAACGACACTTAAAAAAAATCAAAAACAAAATCAAATCGAACCAAAACGCACTTTAAAAACCAAAATCAAAACCCAAAACAAAAAAAATAATAATAAATTATATGTGCTTGCGTACCAAAGTTATCAGAATTGTTTTAAACAAATTTTTAATGGAAGTTGCTTCACTTAAGTAATGTCAATTCACATAAAAAAATATAGTGTGAAAAATATTATAAGCAGTATTATAAAATGATTCCCTGGAAAGGTACGATAACATAAATGTATCATAAACACCTATCATAAACACTCTTGTGGGGATGTGAAAAGTTATTCACACCAAACATTCTGTCAAAGGCAAGTATAATAATGAAGATTGGATAGGTATATAACTTATACTAAAAATAAAAATATAAAAAAAGTGAGAATGAAAAATTGGTAAAAATGGAGATATCTTTTAAAAGATATGACTAACTATAAAAAAAATATATAAAAAATAAAAATATATTTGCTTATATAAAAGGGAGAATTGAGAGAGAACACACAAGAGCCTTCATATATGCATGTATGTGTGTATTCCAGCGTTTGTGTGTATGTATGTGTACTGAAAAACAACAGACACGGTTGTGCCATGGCGTGTCTGAATGAGTGAACGAAACCCCAAAAATTTCTCCCTAAAAATCCATCGACTTTAATATATTGACTCTAAGAAAAAGACAAATAAAAACGTGAACGAAAATCGTATAGTTCTTCTTCTGCAATATAAGAGGCGGCATTGCTTCCGACGCATTACTTTATTTACTTTTTTAGGGGTAAAACGTTTTTTTTTTTTTGGCAAGGGGATTTTTTCGGGGGTTAAACTTTTTTTTTTCAAGCTTTTTAACTTTTTTCACAACTTTTTTTCCCC
>JABUQX010076847.1:2500-12500 GCA_015478945.1 Trachelipus rathkii | reverse complement strand
GCTGCCACCCAGAGGCATCCCTATTGGTGGGTATATATGAGGAGGTATATATATATATATTATGCGGTTACTATATGTGAGCAGCTAGAAGAGCAGTGTGGGCGTTAAGTAACTTTTACTATATATATATATAGAGTTATGTATATGTATGGAGTATTTGGACTGTATATTAAGTTATTACATATATATTATTTATATATATATAAGATATATATATATATATGTATATATATATTATTAGTTAAGTATATGTATACATGTATATATATATGATGTATATATATATATATGCTATATATGTACAAAGGGTTATGTATAAGGATTTGCTACCGGATTTGTTCATATATTATATGAGCAGAGCAGTGAGGAAATAGATATGTTGTTGGTTACTATATATATATATATATATATATATATTATTATTATATATTATGTATATATTCATGATATATTTATATGTATATTATTTATATTATTATTGTTACAAAGGTTGTTGCTATATTAGTTATTATTGCTATTATACATGTTATTATTATTATTATTACATATTATATATTATTATTATTATGCTTATTATTATGCTATTATTACTTTCATATATATATTATATAGAGTTAAAGATATATATTATTATTATTATATACATATATATATAAGATATATATATGTATGTATATATATATTATTAATATTACATATATATATATATATATATATATATATATATATATATATATATATATATATATATATAAGTAGTAATAAGTACGAGATAGAGAGTGCAACATTGCAAATGTTGCTTTGCAATCTTTATCAGCTTAAATGATAAGGACACGGTGTTTTCGATGTTACTGATTTTTCATGTTATTTCATAATTATTATTATTACGCGCGTGCATACACATACACATTATTATTATTATTGAAGAAATTGGCGACGCGAAGTGATCATAATTTCGAGATGTGTTGTGCTCCCGACTCTGACTCTGGCTCCGACTCCGACTCCAGCCCCGGCTCCGGCTCCCGGCTCCGGCCGCGGTTTGGTTCAGACTCCGGTTATTGCGTTGACAAAGTGATCCCCCGAAGGGGATCACTTGAGTTGTTTTAAACCTTCTGCGTGTCCTTTCACCACGCCTCCCGCACCGTGCACCGTACTGTGCACCGCACCGCTCCGCACCGCACCGCGCACCGCACCGCACCGCACCGTTCCGCACCATAGCGCACCGCTTCCGACTCATCCTCTGAAGTTTTGTACATGGTTATTATTATTTTTATTATTATTATTATTATTTATTATTAAGTTATTATTACTTTTGTTATTATTTCCACCGCGGTTTCCTTCTCGCATCCAGTTCTAAAGTCCAATAATATACATCTACAAGTGTTAGGGTTATCGTGGTTGGGTTAAAATTTTGGGCGGGGTGTTAGATGGGAGGTACCCTGGTCATACTGTTACTCCCCTGTGGTCCCTGTGCAATCCCACCCCCTTGCAAATTCAAAGTGTCTGTAATTACTGAAATTTGGTGAGAGGGATTCAGGTGCCAGAATTAGAAAGATTGCATTGAATCTGATGAAGTTTCTGGTTCCACCGGTGCTGGAAGCCACTCTGCGGTGCCGAGTTAATAAACAGTCGTATAACAACAATGTTGGGGTCTTTATATATGTTATCGAACTGTAGATTTCGAAAATAATGGTTTCAGAACCACCAAGAAATAAAAATAAATAAATAAATAAATAAAAAATAAAAATTTTTAAAAATGTTTATAACTTTCAAATTTACGTTTTTACATACCCCAAAAGCTGTAAATCACTAAATCAAACCACTATCCAACCTCCCCTCCCGACTATCTGTGACTAGCTGATTCACATTGCTAGCCTTTCAAATTTTACTAAAAATTGTAAACATTTACATACCCTAAAGAAAATCACTAAATCAAACCACTATCCACCCACCCTCCCCACCTTCCTAGCCATCCTTGGTCTATTGATCTATTGATCTACTGATCTATTGATTCAAGTCACATTGAGTATCATTTTGGATAAACATAACATAAAATCAAGCTCTTTATACAAAGATCAAATATATGTCAACGCAACAAAGTTTTCACATTAATAAAGCTAACATAGCATCATCTAAACTAAGAAAATAATGCCCAAAGACAAACATAACATATCCTTACACATAAATAAACTGTTAACATTAACAAAAGTTCCACACTTAACAATTGCAAGCAATCATCATTAAGCAAAACGTAACCTAATCTTACTTTTTTTCAAGCATAACTCCAACATATTAACGTTAATCTTACACTAACACAGCAACATTTAAATTTATCAAAACATTGGTTAATTATCATACAGACCAGCGTGAAAGCATGCTAACCTAATAAAGTTTCTCATTAATAAAGCTAATATAAGAACAACTGAACTAAGAAAATAATGCCCAAAGACAAACATAACACATCTTAAGCTGGGAATAAAGTAGTCAAATATTAACAAAGCTCCACACTTAACACCTGCAAAGCAGCTAACATGATATGCAAAAACGTAACCTAATCTTACTTTTCAAGCATAACTCTAACATATTAACGTTAATCTTACACTAACACAGTAACATTTAACTAAAATTTCATGTAATATTGTTAACACTCATCATACAGAGCAGCGGAAAGTATTAACGTAACAAAAGTTTTCAATGCCTACAAAGCTAACATAGCATCAATAAACTAAGAAAATAATGCCCAAAGACACAAACATAACACATCTTAAGTAGGAATAAACTGTTAACATTTAACAAAGTTCACA
Organism: Trachelipus rathkii; assembly: GCA_015478945.1. Classification (NCBI taxonomy): domain Eukaryota; kingdom Metazoa; phylum Arthropoda; class Malacostraca; order Isopoda; family Trachelipodidae; genus Trachelipus; species Trachelipus rathkii. Next base: position 9,696 of record JABUQX010076847.1, on the reverse strand, counting down.
CTCTCACCAGTAAAAAGCACCAACACGGCGTAAAACGCAAAATCCTAATCCTTACCTTTTTCAAGTATAACCCAACATGCTAACGTTAATCTTACACTAACACAGTAACATTTAACAAAAATTGGTCACAAACATTAAAGCTTAATAATATGCTGCACCAGCGAAAGTATCGCCAACATAATAAAGTTTTCCATTAATAAAGTTAAATACTAGCATCAACTGAACTAAGAAAATAATGCCCAAAGACAAACCTATACATAACACATCTTAAGCTGGAATAAGCAGTCAACATTAAACAAAGTTCCACACTTAACACTAGTAAAGCAGCTAACATGATATGCAAAACGTAACCATTCTTACTTTTTCAAGAATAACTCTAACATATTAACGTGTTAATCTTACACTCCAACACAGTAACATTTAAATGCACTTTATCACAACATTGGTTGGGCCATCGCTGCCAGACCAGCAGTACGCTAACATAATAAAGCTTCTTCACAATAAAGCTGAACATAGTACCCGAACTGAATCCTAAGAAAATAATGCCACCCAAAGACAAACATACCACATCTTTTAAGTTGGAATAAGCAGTCGTAAATATTAACAAAGTTCCACACTTAACAATAGTAAAGTAGCTATGGTATGCAAAACGAAACCTAATCTTACTTTTTCAAGCATAACTCTTAACATATTAACGTTAATCTTACACTACCAATAGTAACATTTAACTAAAATTTTTGAAGGAATATTGGTTACTCATCATACAGAAAGTGGAAGAAAGTATGCCACGTGTAACAAAAAGCTACCGTCAATAAAGCTAACATAGCATCATCTAAACTAAGAAAATAATGCCCAAAGACAAACATAATACATCAGCGGGAATAAACTGTTAACATTACCAAAGCTCCCACACTTAAACACTAGTAAGCAACTACATGGTATAAAAACGGAAATCTAATCTTACTTCTTTTTTCAAGCAAAACTCTTAACAGATTAACGTTAATCTTACACTGAACACAGTAACAATTTAACAAAAAATTTATCACAACATTGGTTAATTATCATACAGACCAGCGGCGAAAGTACGCTAACATAATAAAGTTTCTCCATTAATAAAGTTAACATAGTATCAACTGAACTTAAGAAAATAATGCCCAAGACAAACATAATACATCTCAGCTGGAATAAGAGTCAACATTAACAAAGTTCCACATCTCTTAATAACACTAGTAAAGCAGCTAACATGATATGCAAAACGTAACCTAATCTTACTTTTTCAAGCATAACTCTAACATATTAACGTTAATCTTACACTAACACAGTAACATTTAACTAAAATTTCTCACAACATTGGTTAATTATCATACAGAGCAGCGAAAGTATGCTAACGTAACAAAGTTTTCACGTCAATAAAGCTAACATAGCATCATCTAAACTAAGAAAATAATGCCCAAAGACAAACATAACACATCTTAAGCAGGAATAAACTGTTAACATTAACAAAGTTCCACACTTAACACAGTAAAGCAACTAACATGGTATGCAAAAACGTAACCTAATCTTACTTTTTCAAGCATAACTCTAACATATTAACATTAATCTTACACTAACACAGTAACATTTAGCAAAAATTTATCACAACATTGGTTAATTATCATACAGACCAGCGAAAGTATGCTAACATAATAAAGTTTCCACATTAATAAAGCTAACATAGCATCAACTGAACTAAGAAAATAATGCCCAAAGACAAACATAACACATCTTAAGCAGGAATAAGCAGTCAACATTAACAAAGTTCCACACTTAACACCAGTAAAGCAACTAACATGGTATGCAAAACGTAACCTAATCTTACTTTTTCAAGCATAACTCTAACATATTAACGTTAATCTTACACTAACACAGTAACATTTAACTAAAATTTCTCACAACATTGGTTAATTATCATACAGAGCAGCGAAAGTATGCCAACGTAACAAAGTTTTCACATTAATAAAGCTAACATAGCATCAACTGAACTAAGAATATAATGTACAAAGGCAAACCAGACACATCTTAGGCAAGAATAAACTGCTAACCTTAACAAAGTTCCACACTTAACACTAGTAAAGCAGCTAACATAGCATGCAAATACGTAACCTAATCTTACTTTTTCAAGCATAACTCTAACATATTAACGTTAATCTTACACTAACACAGGAACATTTAACTAAAATTTATCACAACAATGGTTAATTATCATACTGAGCAACAAATATACTCTAACATAATAAAGTTTCCCCATCAATAAAACTGTATCATAACCATACCTAACCATCATAATACCTAACGAGTAAAGACGAATAAAGTAAAGTTTTTAGGCTTATCTCTTTTTAGACTCCGCCTCCTTTCAGAAAATACCAACTCTAAACATGAAAAATGATTTTATGCTTTAATCATTTGCATAAAGTGATGCAATACTTATTATATTTGACCCTCTGTCAGGAATACAACCAATGTGGCAGTCGCCATTTGGTTTACAATTAAATATAAATATTATAAGACTTAGACTATGATAGGATACGTATGAGGGTTGGAATCAATTTCACTTTTGGCGATGATCAGTCACCTGACTGGAAATACTATGTAAAGGTCCTTGTAAAGAGGACATTCGTGGGAGCAGAATGAGAGATCATCATACCAACACAGCGAAAAATGTCTTACTGGCGAAATTCGGATGTATAAACAGCTCTAAAAGGTAACGAGATTCTTTCTTTTAACCAATCAGAAGAAAATAAACAAGAATACAAGCCCGAACGAACCATATCAGTTCAAAAGGGTATATATTCTCATTCGACAACAACAACAACAACAACAACAACAACAACAATAACATAGTACAAAGATAAGTTCTTTGGATACTAACCAACGAATATATGCTAACGTAACAAAGTTTCCATATCAATAAAGCTAACATAGCATTACCAGAGCTAAGAAAATAATGTACAACGACGAATCTAACACAACTTAAGCACGATAAACAGCCAATATTAACAAAGTTCCACACTTAACACAAGTAAAGTAACTGACATTGCATACAAAACGTAGCCTATTCATACTTTTTTACCAAACATATCTCCAACATATTAACGTTAATCTTTACATTGACACAGCAATATTTAGCAAGAATTTATCATAACCCTGTTTAATTATCATACAGAAAGCAGTGAAAGTATGCCAACGTAACAAAGTTTCACATTAACAAAGCTAACATAACATAACCTGAACTAAGAATATAATGTACAATGACAAACCCAACACACCATACGCACGAATAAACCACTAACATTAACAAACTTTCGCACTTAACAACAGTAAGTACATAACACTTCGTTCAAAAACGTAACCTATTCACACTTTTCAAGCATATCTCTGACATATCAATGTTAATTTACATTAACATCGTAATATTTAACAAAAGTTTAGCATAAACCTATCTAATCATCATACTGACAAAGAATATAATGCTGACGTAACAAATGTTTTACATCAACTTCGTAACATTTAACAAAAAATTCATCATAACCTCGTCTAAATATCATAATCCCCAGCGAATAATCGCAAACATAACAAAGTTTTAACCAAACATAACAAAAAAATAACAAAAATTTCCTATCCTAACATAACATAAAAATAAGTTCCTTGAGTAAAATATCTAGTAAAATGTAATAATTTACTGATTTTAAAGCAGTAAAATCAGTAAATCAGTAAATCAAACCACCCATCCCTGCAGTCCCCTACCCGTCCCAACCGCCTGTGATCTATTGAGCTATTGATTCAAGTCATATTTCAAGTATTATTTTGGACAAACATAACATAAAAATATGTTCTTTATATACTAACCTACGAATATATGTTTAACCAACAAAGTTTTAGCATCAATAAAGCTAACAAATCATAACCGCGACTAGGAATATAATGTACAAATGCAAACCTAACATACCTAGCGCATGAATAATCAGCTAACATCCTGAAAAATTCCCTACTGATCAAGGTAAACTAGCTAACAGATCATACAATACTCGATATGTTCTCACTTTTCGAGCATATTAGCAACAGGTAAAGCCGTATTATCTAGCAAATTCCCTTAACAAAGTGACCAATCTATCAAAGATGCCACCATATTGAACTATGAATTGATACTATCTTCATCAAAGTGTCACTCGTTTTGAGTATAACCTCATTTGACTCTGTGAATAAACGTAGACATTAGCAAAAGTCTAGGGCAATCCTAACATTATTCAACAAAAACTTAACCTAGGTTCACGTTTCTAACACATCATCGACTCAGTTAACACAGTAATATCTTACAAAAACTCATCCTCTAACAAACCAGTGTTATTTCCACATTGTCATAGTAATATTTAACATAACGTACTTAACTTACGAATAAACAGTTTTCATTAACCAAGAGTATCTAAAGCAACACATTACCTTCCGAGAGAAAACCCAGGAGGATGAAAGGGTGTGAATCCCGCGAGGGGGATCACCCCGAAAGGTGGGTGTAAGGCCCCAGCCCTTCGGGCTGAGGCAAGGCCTTTACTTTATTCGTCTTTACTCGTTAGTTATTATGATGGTTAGGTATGGTTATGATACAGTTTTATTGATGGGGAAACTTTATTATGTTAGAGTATATTTGTTGATCAGTATGATAATTAACCATTGTTGTGATAAATTTTAGGCTAAATGTTACTGTGTTAGTGTAAGATTAATGTTAATAGAGTTATGCTCGAAAAAGTAAGATTAGGGTTACGTATTTGCATGCTATGTTAGCTGCTTTGATTAGTGTTAAGTGGGAACTCTTTGTTAAGGTTAGCAGCTTATTCTGCCTCAAGATGTGTCTGGTTTGCCTTTGTACATTATATTCTTAGTTCAGTTGATGCTATGTTAGTTTATTAATGTGAAAACTTTGTTACGTTAGCATACTTTCGCTGCTCAGTCGATAATTAACCAATGTTGTGAGAAATTTTTATTAAATATTACTGTGTCAGTGTATGATTAACGTTAATATGTTAGAGCTGTGCTTTGAAAAAGCAAGATTAGGTTACGTTTTGCATACTATGTTAGTTGCTTTTACTGGTGTTATGTGGAACTTTGTTAATGCTGACTGCTTATTCCTGCTTCTTAAGATGTGTTTGTCTCTTAAGCATTATTTCTCTTAGTTCAGCTGGATGCCATGTTAGCTTATTAATGTGGAAAACTTTATTATGTTAGCATGGATTTGCTGGTCTTCAGTATGATAATTAACCAATGCTGTGATAAATTTTTGCTAAATGTTACTGTGTTAGTGTAAGATTAATGTTAATAAGCAGTTAGAAAGTATGTCTTGAAAAAGTAAGATTAAGTTACGTTTTGCATACCATGTTATTGCTTTACTGATGTTAAGTGTGGTCCTTTGTTAATGTTAACAGTTTATTCCTGCTTAAATGTGTTATGTTTGTCTTTGGGCATATTTCTTTTAGTTTAGATGTGATGCTATGTTGCGCTTTATTGACGGAAAAACTTTGTTTTACGTTAGCATACTTTCGCTGCTCTGTGTGATAATTAACCAATGTTGTAAAAATTTTAGTTAAATTTTACTGTGTTAGTGTAAGATTTACGTTATACAAAGTTAGAGTTATGCTTGAAAAGTAAGAATTAGGTTACGTTTTGCATATCATGTTAGCTGCTTTACTAGTGTTAAGTGTGGAACTTTGTTAATGTTGACTGCTTTATTCCAGCTTACATGTGTTATGTTTGTCTTTGGGCATTATTTTCTTAGTTCAGTTGATGCAATGTTTGATTAATGTGAAAACTTTATTATGTTAGCATACTTTCGCTGGTCTGTATGATACTCAACCAATGTTGTGGATAAATTTTTGAAAGCAATGTTACTGTGTTAGTGTAAGATTAATGTGTTAATATGTTAGAGTTATGCTTGAAAAAGTAAGATTATTAGGTTACGTTTTGCATGTAGTGTTAGTTACTACTTTACTGTTGTCAAGTGTGGAACTTTGTTAATGTTAACAGCCTTATTCCTGTTTAAGATGTGTTATGTTTGTCTTTAAAGCATTATTCTTTAAGTTTAGATGATGCTATATGTTAGTTCTGTATTGACGTGAAAACTTCCTGGAAAGTCACGTTGGGGCATACCTTTCGCTGCTCTGTAAGGATAATTAATAAAATGTTGTGAGAAATTTTTAGTTAAATGTTACTGTGTTAGTGTAAGATTAACGTTAATATGTTAGAGTTATGCTTGAAAAAGTAAGATTAGGGCTACGTTTGGCATACTCGGCGTTAGCTGCTTCTACTAGTGTTAAGTGTGGGAACTTGTTAATGTTGGACTGCTTATTCCAGCTTAAGATGCGTATTCACTTTTTTGGGCACATTTCTCTTTCTCTTAGTTCAGTTGGATGCTATGTTAGCTCTTTATTAATGGGAAACTTTGTATCATGTTAGCGTACTTTCGCTGGTCTGTAGCTGATAATTAACCAATGTTGTGATAAATTTTTGTTAAATGTTACTGTGTTAGTGTAAGATTAACGTTAATATGTTAGAGTTATGCTTGAAAAAGTAAGATTAGGTTACGTTTTGCATACCATGTTAGTTGCTTTACTGGTGTTAAGTGTGGAACTTTGTTAATGTTAACAGTTTATTCCTGCTTAAGATGTGTTATGTTTGTCTTTGGGCATTATTTTCTTAGTTTAGATGATGCTAAGTAATCTTTATTAATGTGAAAACTTTGTTACGTTGACATATATTGATTGATCTTTGTATAAAGAACTTGATTTTATGTTATGTTTATCCAAAATGATACTCGAAATGTGACTTGAATCAATAGATCAATAGATCAATAGATCAATAGATCAAGGATGGCTAGGAAGGTGGATGGATGGTGGTTGGATAGTGGTTTGATTTAGTGATTTACTGCTTTAGGGTATGTAAAATGTTACAATTTTAGTAAAAAATTTGACCTTAATCAATAGATCACAGATGGTCAGGAGGGAGGATGGATAGTGGTTTGATTTAGTGATTTACTGCTTTAGGGTATGTAAAAACGTAAATTTGTAAGTTATAAACAAAAAGAATAAGAAATTTTATTTATTTATTTATTTATTTATTTAATTTTTATTTCTTGATGGTTCTGATTATTTTCGAAATCTACAGATCCGATA
>JABUQX010076846.1:45000-52500 GCA_015478945.1 Trachelipus rathkii | reverse complement strand
TTAAAAATACGAAACTACTCAAAGCAAGTAAATTGTGATTTTATACTCTCGTGCCGACGCGAACAAAACAATAATTGGTGCTTTTATTTTACTACTTAAGTACTATAAAATGTAGTGTTCTGAACGTGCGAGTGCTAAAGAAACATAGTACTAAATCTCAAACTTTTACAAGACTAGAGAATGTATTATAATTAATCGTGCTTGAAAACTTTTATTTATGACTTATTACTATAATATGGAAAAAGTACAGTACTGAAATAAATCACAAGAAACTATTATTATTTATTAAATTGTTGTTCTCGTTTAAAACACGTGAAATTGTTTAGTGTCAATTTTTGTTGATTATTATATTGTTTTTGTTTTGCTTATAATTATCATAAAGGGGAATTTGATGGGGATAGTTTTCGAGTGAGTGTCAGTACACTGGGGTAATAGTTATTAGGGATAGTTTATTTATCTCTATTTCTAGTGTTGGATGAAAGGATGTGGATTTATATGGGTATATATTACATATTAAAATTTATAAAATAATTACCATACTTTTCAATACCTATTTTAAATTCGACGAAAAATAAACATGTTATTTAAAGCAAAGTTTTTTTATTAAGGTAAATCTTTTTTTTTATTGCAGAGTGCACATTTTTTCCATTGCTTTTGTTTTGCTTTCATTAATCCCTTTTATATCCTTTTTAATTGATATTCCTTGCATGAGAATTAATCAATCACCTTCAATCCCATTCTTTTGTTTGCGAGTGAAAGTTGCTTCATTCATTAGAGAAATGGAGTTCGGCCTTTTGGGCCCAGCGGGCCGCTTTGTTTTGCTCTGCTCTGCATTATCTCTTCTTCTACGTAAGTTTACATTCCACTATTTCACTATTATATTAATTTCTTTTCTATTTATTAATTATTATTTCTCCATTGCCAGTGTTGGTGTTCTGAAGTCTCGATATGAATTGCCCCCAGACTTTGGAAAAATTAAAATATAATATATAATATATATAACTATATATATATATATATATATATATATATATATATATATATATATATATATATATATATATATATATTAGTGATGGGACGATTTATCGGAATCGGAGGAATCGGTTGTTTTTCAGGAATCGGAATCGGCAAAATTGTACCGATTCTTTGGTATACAATCTGAAATAATTTTTATTCGATCTTTATGATATTTCAAAGACAATATTTCGAAGTCTGCCGTATTGATTTTTATTTTCAGTTCTTCCTTAATTCTATTTAATTAAAGAAAACTGGATTGAGCGGCGCATTTTTACGTAGAGCCTAAGATATCATGTTAGGATTTTCAGACAGTCATGGTGAGGCAGACATTTGGCAATGTTTCGTTAGTCATGTTATGTAATATGTTTTGATAATTATATACCCGTGAACTCGTAAGTGAGCAGTGAAATATTTGCCTTGCAGGCTTGTAATAATTGGAGCTATTGAATATAAATGCTATCCTTCGAGTTTCACCTTTTCACGTATCTCACACAGCATCTAATATAAGTGATTATCTCCAAAATATTATGGAAGAATTCAATATTCCTGCTAATAAAATTCATGTTATAGTAAGGGATAACGCACCTAATATGGCTGCAGGAGTTACACAAGCAGGATTCCAGGAATTACCTTGCTTTTTACACTCTTTGACACTAGTTCTCAATGATGCCATATTTGAACAAAGAGACGTGAAAAAAATATATCCATATGCAAACAAATCGTAGTTCATTTTAATCACTCGCCTCAAGCTATTGCCAAGTATGAAGAATATCAAACTAGATTTAAATTACCACAGCACAGATTTATTCAGGGTGTACAAACCAGATGTAATATCCAGTATCATATGCTTTCAAAAATTTTGAGCTCCGGGCTGAGCCCCTTTTTTCCTTAATTTTTTTCCTATGCAGTGTATCTTCAAAAACCTGCATGCTTAGAAACAAAGGAAAGTTCTTGAAAAATTGGAAAAATACTTAAAAAAATTTTGTTTGATTGTACAAATTATTGCAGCCCCAAGGAATCAATGCACGGCAATAATCCAAATATGGAAAGTGAATGATTTGCAGTTTTTTTTTTGAAAAGAGTCAGAAAAAAAGGATTATTTGAGGGACTTGCGGTCTTACCAAGTATAGTATGGCGAAAATTCAGTAAAAAACATAGATTCAAGCCTTACTTTGTTGATAAGAATCTTTGTGCTTGCTACTTATCTCTGATCAGCGCTTTTTAAAACACATTCCTTGAGGATGAATATAACATTAAAAAAGTGGAAGGATATTCTTAAGCAATGAATGTGCGAAGATATATGTTGTATAAAGGAAAGAAAACAGTTTCCACTACTTAAAACCAATCTTCAGATTCTTCTCATTTATCAACAGAATTAGGGCGAAAAAAAGTGATACTGAAGATAATAGTTTTAACTTCAGTTTGAAAGCTGTTTTTCGGAATTTAAAGAGAAAAAAGACTTTAAAAACAGCAAGAACTCATTCCAAGGAGAAAGACACATATATTAAAAAAATTGAAGATGTTATAAAAGTAAAAATAGGCAATATAAAAATTATGAAAGTTATTAAAAATTTCAGGAAAGTCCCTTAACAATTTGGTTCGTCATTGAATAAGGTACCTTTCAGCATTTAGGTGTCATGCTAGAAAATATTTAAGCTTGCCCCCTTTTCCGTGGAAAGTGAAAGACTTCAGAATTGGAGGATCAATTTATCTCCTAAAAAAAATCGGATGCACTCAGAAACGGGAAAAATTTTAATGTTTGCACGTACAATTTAAGAGTCCATGCTTTGACACAAAATTTAATGATATTTTCTTAAAGATCCATTTTAGTAAATAAAGAAGGATTTTTTTAAACAAAAAATTGACAAAAATGTTCATTATTTGTAAAAATTCTTTACATATTGCTATTATTTTGTCCAGTGTTAAATAAATAAAAGCGTTAATTAACTAATTATTTTTTTTAGCAAAGATAAAATATAAGAATTCTATAACATTAATTTATTAGGTTTTAAATATCTAAAATTAGTTTTAAATACTAAAATTAGTTGATTTTAGCAAAAATTATATATATTATATATATAATATATATATATATATATAATATATATAATATATATATATAATATATATAATATATATATATATATTATATATATATATATATATATATATATATATATATATATATACGTATAATATATTTATATATATAATTATATATAATATATTATATATATATATTATATATATATTATTATATATATATTATATATATATATATAAGAATTGGAATCGGAATCGAATGCGGCACTTTTGACTTGTATCGGTATCGGAATCGGCTGGAAATTGCTTCGCTCCATCACTAAAATATATATTATATATATATATATTATAATATATTATATTATATATATATATATATATATATATAATATAATATATATATAATATATATATATATATATATATATATTATTAGTGATTGCACCGGAGGAGAGCCGGAGGCCGGAGAGCCGGAGGCCAGAGAATGAAAATTTTAATTCCGGCCGGAGGCCGGAGTCTCCGGCCGGAGATGAAATTTCCATTTATCCTACCCTTCTCCTCTCTCTCTCTCTCTCTCTATATATATATATATATATATATATATATATTATATATATAATTATATATATTATATTATATAATATATATATATATATATATATATATATATTATTTTTAATTTTTTACAGATTTTTATCTAAAAAATATTAAGAACATCTGTAATTAATTTCCATTCTGGATATTATGTCTTCTCCATGGGATTACTTTAAGATTTAAGTAAGCGATAATAGTAAAGCTGAATGTCTTTTGTCTTTTGTGCGCTACTAGGAATACATTACTATCAAGAGGAAACCCAAAGAAAGATTCAAAATATTATAGCACAAAACCTTTACATCATGAAAAGACATCAAAAGACATCATGAAAAAAAAACATAAAACCACATATTTGAAGATAAAAGAAATATCTGAATCTTCAAGAGGAAAAGGGGCCGAAAAAAGGAAAACATGATATCACAGACACCAGCAGATGATGATCCATGTCCATCCATATTATCAACTTCTACCTCTATTAAAAAAAGATTTCTTCAGCCTACACTGTTTGAAATAACTGAGAAAACAAAGATTTGGGACATTAACGATATAAAAAAAGCACAGAAATTCATCAAAAGTTGACGGAAAAGATGATTTGGAAAGAGACAATCTGCCATTTTCTTTTGTAGAAGACATTGGATTTAAGAGATTAATAAATCACGTATGTCCACAATATACCATCAAGGAGGTTCTTTTCAGAAGAGATAATCCCAACAATATATAAAAGGGTAAAGAACAAAATAACACTTCAGCTGCAAGAAATTCAAGCAATATCATTAACATCAGATATTTGGACTTGCTCATATAACAATGAAAGCTTTATAAGTATGTAAGGGCTGGATTGAAAAAGATTTTCAAAGGAAGAGTGGAATATTGCAAATCAGTAGTTTTAGTTTTTCTCATTCAGCAGAAAATATATGTCTAAAAGTGAGGAAATATTTAAGAGCTGGATTTTTAAAAAAGAAAATTTTCTGTTGTCCTAACAGATTAATGCACCAAACATTACAAAATGTATGAGAGCGACAGGTGTATAAATGAGACATGTTTTTATTCATTCTTACAGCTAGTAAGTAATACATTATGCCTATATTTTTCACAAAATCAATTTAAAGATTTAATTACTTTATGTAGGAAAATTGTAGGCCATTTTAGTAGCACCAATTCCTACAACTAAGTTAACTGAAAATCAAAAATCTCCAAAATTGCCCATTACACAAGCTTATCCAAGATGTAGAAACAAGATGGAACTCATCATATTATATGTTGCAAAGGATCATAGAGCAAAAAATTGCAATTACTATATATTCTTCAAATTCGAAAAACAATCTAGAAATCTTAAATGCAAATCACTGAAAGCTAATGAAGAATATAATTAGATTGCTACAACCATTTGAAGAATTAACTAAAAGAGCGAGTAATGATGATGTAGATTTATCTTTTGTAATACCTGCAGTTAATGCAGTGCAAAAATATTTAGTAAAAACTTGGAAGGATAGTGGTGTAAAAACTATGAAAGATGAACCTTTTAAATTCTGTTACTGAAAGTTTTGGTAATATTAAAGAGAAGAAACTTTATGTACGGTACTTGCAACAGTTCTAAATCCACAATACAAATTAGCTTCCTTTGATATTATTGATCAGAATAAAATAAAATTTATGCTCAAAGAAGAAGTAAAACATTTTATAAAAGTTAAAGAAAATATTACATTAAGTTCAGATTCTGATGAATAAAATGATGATCAAAATGATCAGTCTCATACAGATTCACATGAAGAATCTGAAATGAAAAGCAGATATTGAGAAGGAAACACTTTCAATTTTCTGAAAGTGCTTTGATGACATGCTACAAGAAAAATCGTCAGAAGAAAATGAAGAATATTCAGATATAATCAAACCAAGTGGAACTGATCAAAGGAGAAAAAAAGTTAAAATGCAAACGTAGAAGCGGCAGTGAGAGAAAACAACAAATTAGAAAATACTATTCAAACTACAGTGGATAAATATTTTGCAGCACCACTTATGGAACGAAATTCGGATACTGCTCCACTGTTATGGTGGAAAGAAAGAAAAGCTCTTTATCCTGATTGCATCTTACCTGAATTAGCTAGGAAATATCTCTCTGCTCCAATTTCAAGTGTATTTAGCGAGAAAATGTTTAGCCAAGCAGTAAATATTTATACAAGTAAAAGGAATCGTCTTTCCCCAACACTAGCTGATCAGCTCCTGTTTCTTCATCATAATTTAAGAGCATTTGATTTTAAATATTAGAGAATGGTTACCTAAATAGCAACGCATAAGCTATTTAACTTTCCTTTCACAGACTTTGTGTTTAACAATTTAATTTAATTTTCTCATCTTAAAATTGCTATTGTGATATCTATACAGTATCGATAACAGCTGGTAAATGCACTTTATAATATATATATATATATATTATATATATATATATATATATAATATATAACACATTATATGTTTTATATATATTTATAAGCATATATTGAATATAAATATATTTAGGTTATATAATTATAAATATATAATATATATATATATATATGATATATATAATATATATATAATATATATATATATTATTATATATTAATATAAATATATATATTATATATATAATATATATATATATATATATATATATATATATTATAAAACCGGCCCTGATATTTTTTCTAGCATCAGATACCATTGTTCGAAAAAATTTAATAATTTTAAAAAAATTAAGGACATAAATTATAATTTTTTTAGTCTTTTGCTCAAAATTAATATATAGATTAAAAAAACTTGACCAATTTCATTTACTTATTTCTGTATTTGCATTTTTAAAGCTAGATTTAACTCAAAAGTGTATTTTTGTTAGGGTAGTTGATTTTGGATATTCCAACCCTTTTAAGTTGTTTATCAAAAATAATTAGTCAATTTTGTAAATGGTGTCATTTAGATCTATTCAATTATTTATATATTATTATAGGTAAAATAAGTTATTAGTTTGACTTAATATTGTCACTACAACAAAAAAATATTAAAATAATTTTTTTAAACTTTTTGTATGAATCAATTCTTCTAAATAAATTTAATTCATTAAATGTCTCATTAGTACTTTCAAAGAATTATAACTATTTTTTATTTTCAAAACTACCTTTTTAAAAATATAGGCTCCGGCCGGAGAAAGCCGGAGATTAGTGGTCTCCGGCCGGTGCCGGATGTCTGAAAAAGCCGGAACTCGGCCAAAGCCGGAGCCGGAACGGAGAATCCGGTGCATTCCCTAATATATATATATATATATATATTATATATATATATATATAATATATATATATATATTATATATATATATATATATATATATATATATATATATATATTATATATATATATATATATATATATATATATATACAGTTTGTCTGATAATTTCCATATCTATCTGACCTACTATATATTAATATAAGCGTTTACATTTTTGCATTTGTGCTTACGAAACTTAAGAAATGCTCGAGTTTCCATTCGTTTTTGTCAAACTGCGCAAAATCGTAAGAAATGCTTACCAAACGTAAGGAAATTCCTTAATTCTATAAAGCACATTCTTACAAAAATATGTTTACAAAAAAAATGGTGGTGGGGTAGTCCCGTTTGAATTAATGAATATTTCATTCAATAAAATCAGCTTTAAATCTAATTTCTTCCAAATTGATAAACTCATCAACAAAAGTTGATCAATTATTTGTGATATAAACTATCTTAATTTTCATTTTTGTTTATCCCAAATCAAGTGGCTCCATCTCAACAACTGATTCCAATTGTTTGTAAACAAAAGCAAACCACATA
>JABUQX010076846.1:0-37500 GCA_015478945.1 Trachelipus rathkii | reverse complement strand
CACAGAATTATATTTGTACAAGTATATATAAAAAATGTACAAGAGAAATATTTTATCATTGACTTGCCATAATTTATTTCAATAATATTGAATGTAAATCAAAACTAAAATAACAATTTAATAGATAAATAAATTATAGTATATTTATAAATAAAATATATTAATAATAATAATAATTAATATTTATTAACTAAAAATAAGAATAATATCTTAAAGAAATATAAAATGCATTTTTATATTATATTCTAAATAATTCATAATTAACATAAATTAATTTATTAAAATACTATACAGCAATTAAAATTTTATATGATAGCGTCTAAAACAAAGCAAGTTAAAAGCTTTATTAAGGTATTGTCAAAGCGTTGAGCGAACAGATTGTTCTTTCCTCTACAATTTTTATACTCGTAAATTTATTCTGACGACACAAAGAAAGTCACCGTATTGAGCGGGGGTTTATTACTTAACCACGAAAGTCTGAATTATCGAGAACGCCAATTACTTCAACAAACTCTCTCTCTTCTTCCTTCGTTCTCTTCTTCAATCTCTGGTACATCGGTCAAATACATCTCTAACTGCTGGCAATGCTCTTAAACTTCTAATCTACTCTCTCTCTCTACTCAATCCTCTCCCCTCTCTCCATTGTCCTCTTACCTTTCTTATTTACGTTCGTCTCGAACTTGATGAAGGTCATCTAGTCATTCTAACTACTCTCTCTCTTCTACACTCTTCTCGTGTTTGTGGTGGTGTGGTCTCATACCTATCTATCTATCTATATCTAATTTTTTGTAAATCTTATTGTAAGATATTTACGGAAATTTGGCATACAAATCTATCTATCTATCTTATCTATTCTAAATCAAATATCTTATCTATCTATAGTTCAAATTCAAATCTATCATCTTCTTTGTAATATCTATATTTATTCTACCTAGAAAAGGAAGAAACAAATTTATATAATAACTTTTTTTAAGTATATTGCCGACATCAATTTTAGCATTATTTTTTTTCGTCGAATATTATATTATTTTTGACACCTAAGAAAGAAACACAACTTATCAATCTTATATCTTTCTCTCTCCCCCCTTCATTCAACCAAAACCGCAGAGCACAATACAACACACTACACACAACAATTCTCATACCACACCACTTATCACAAAATATACACCACCACACCACACACCACACTTCACACAACAGCCTTACAACAATAGCAAAACACTCACCACACCACAACACAACAGCACATACGACCTTAACTTCGTCACTCACAAACAACACAACTCACTCATATGTTACCCCACACTTCACACACCAACATTTACATTCTACCAATACCAATCTGAATCATCGGACCAACCACCTTGTTTCTGCCTATCCTTCACTACAGCACTACCCTCAACTTTAACTTTTTTACTTTTCTTTGACACTCACTTTCTTCTTCTTCACTTTCACACACTCATTTACATTCACCATATCCGGACATTGTTTGACCACCACCACTTCTGCTCCCACGGTTGACTCCTTTACTTCTCTGCCATCCAAAACACTATCACCAATGATATCACTCAATTTTTCTTCTACTACTACTACTACTTTCACATTGCTTATCATTCCCGTAGTTTCACTATTCTTTACTCTTACATCCGGTATATACTATAGATCATACTTTTAGCCATATGTACATTATAAAGATATTGAATAGTGCAATAATCAGATAATAAGTGATATTCATTATCTCATCTTGATACTATATTTACATTAAACCATTGATATATATATTATTATTAAATCTTTTCTATTCTTATATATTATATACTTATTTATAAAATATTATTAATCTAATTAATATTTCCTTTATATATTATCATTATCTTATAATTATAAATAACAATTAATGTTAACTAATTTTATATTTCATAAAGCTTTTTATTAATAATTCCGGAATTTCTCTTATTATTTATGGTGGTATTGGTTATTTAAATTATATATATATGTAAATATTATACTTAATATAGTACATTGACAAGTCAATCACTGTGAAGTTAAAACACAACAACCCGCCACTCTTACTTACAGATATCGATAACTGGTAACCTGACTCTCTCTGTAAATTAAATTGTGTGTAAATATAATAATACTGTATTAAGGTTCGATATAAATTTATCAGGATAATCCTTTTTATGTACTCCCGGGGCGCATTTTTAGGCTCAATAATTTCCCTCAGCCGTCAAAATAATCTATTTTCAAATATGACCTTCTTTCTGTAAACTAAATGTATGGTGTATGTCATTATTATAAAATACGCTCTAAGAAATGCTATTCAATGCTTAATACGCATTTTTATTTTTTAATAACCTTTTTATGAATATATTAAGCCTAGGCTTATTAAAAAGTCATTATATATTATTAATATATATTAAAATACTAGTGCACAAAATAGGTATTCCAGTATATAGAACAAGAATCTTAATTGACTTATTTTATATATGTTTAAATATATATTCTCAAACATGAAATCATTGCTTTTTGAGTATCTCTGAGCTAAGATTACTCATTTACGACAGTTATAGAAGCAGAAATGTTCCCTATTTTGCCTTGTGAATTGGACGCGTATAAGTAATCCTTATTCTTCATTAATCTTTATTAATTAGACCTCCGTTATGTTAAATTAGGCGATCACAGAATATGCTTATAAATTTTCGTATTTAAATATTTCTATGACACCCCTTTTATTTAAACTAAATATCTTAACTGATATCCTGGGTTTCGTGATTTACTAATTAATTATATAACTTTAATTATATTACCATTACATGTCATATATTTATTTATATATTATATAGTAAAAGTTAAAATTTAAATTTATAATTATAATTTAAAAACTATTATAATCTATTTAATATTAGAAAATCTTAATATAAATCATTATTATATTATATATACATATTAAATTAACTTAATTTATATTAATATATATAATATATATATGATATAATACTATTATATATATATTATATATATTATATTTATGTATAATAGTATATATATATATATATATATATAATAATATATATATATTTCAATTATAATTATATATTAAGACTACTTAATACTATTAACAAATTATTTAATAATATTAATACTGTCATATACTACTTAATCACACTAGATAAATAGACACATAAACGTTTTTATGAAAGCTATTACGGCTATACTCGAAATTTAAAAAACAACCACCTGCATTTTGAATATGCAACTACGCCGTATATATACGGAACTGAATGTGACTATAACTAATAATAACGCTTATATATTATGTATTACACTACACCTTAAAAAGCAATGCTAAAAATATCAAATTACTTGATAAGAAACACGACTTTAGCTAAATATTCGACGTGCAAAAGGCACAACAAAATAACAATGCAATGGGTACGGAAACAATGGAAATAAACACTATCATGTACAATACTAATATCCCGGACAGCCCTCATCCAAACTTACTTGTCAAAATTATCAGTCACAAACCGTTTCTCGGTACCAGGGCCTATACTCAGCTCAATTCGTATATGAATTATACAACTAGACTCGAATATTCAGTATTTCTGAGATAATGGCTCTCTGGTGAACTTGTTAACCACTAGTTGATAAAAAGATTCTAATCCGTATAGTAAACACTCTATAATATGACCTCAAACCTCTCTTATGAGAACGTTAAGCAACAACAACTTAGTGGTTAATCCTCTAAGGGAGCACCTAAAATGAAACATCCGAGATTTACGTTTTATATCTTAGATTAGTCCAAGATAGTATTGTTTAATTTCCATTTATTACCTTGACTGACATCTGACACTTAGAGTATAACTAAATTATTGAACTCAATATATTTATTACTACTAAATTAAATAGAATAATATTGCAATCAGATGTATATATAATTATCACTCTCACTCTCTCATAGAGCACAATTCACTTATATATAATTAATAAAGGAAAAAAATTTTAATATACAAAGTGAGTGCAATATATTGCCATCAAAAGTTGGCAATATTTTTGTATTTGCTCAAACAAATAATTAGTGTTTTATATTGAGGAAGGAAAGGCCGAATATAATAAATTAATTTTAATATTTATATTATTATAATATATAAATAAGTTATTTAACTCATTAATATATATAAATACTGCGTAAATTAATTTATATATATATATATATATAACACTTCCAAATTCTTTATATTTCTAAAGATGTTCTTTTAAATGTTTACTTTATTGATCTAATTTATGTTTTTTAATCTTTGCAAATATGCCAATCATTTCTATCATAAGTTTTTCGATGAATTTTATAAGTATTTTCGTACTCAGTTATAATATTTGCAAGTTCTAACAACCTAATATATGTCAAATATACGTATAAATATGATTTCCGCCTCTAGTAATAAACTAATTATTAGTATATTTTATACTATTCTGGTGTCAAATGTAGGCCGTATGAGTTTCTTGAGTTTTTGCTACATCTGTGTTTATCTTAAGTGTAAGACTAAAATGATTATTTCATATTATATTTTATTTATGCTACTAAAAATTTAGAAAATACATTAGTGAAGCTCGAATCTCACGTAATCGATAGTACCTGATAGGATCGATTACTGATCTTAAGTTACCGTTTTATCTTAAATATATAACACTCAACGTATCTACGTTAAATATTATTATAGTATAAACTCACTGATTCTCGATGACTTCACTACGGCTCATTTAATCATAACTCGAATCGCGCTTATATATACATACCATAAAGTTCTATATGACTACGTATACTAAGAAATTCATAATTTATTGCTCTACTATTAGAATAACCTAATATATAATAAATGAGCTAAGAATAAATGTAAGTATTTTATGTCAGTCAGCTGTGTTAACTACCCATGAAAGTATTAATATATATACTATGTTATTTTTTTTAACTCATAGGAGAACTTTCTTCTACTGACTCTTTGAAAGATATGAAGGTAGAAGTTTTAATTACTGAAGATGACGAATAACTCACTATATATCATCATGAATCGAATAATATAGATTATATATAAATCGCATTGGCCATACTTTGTGCAAGACTTTTATAAGAGTAATATATTAATTTAATATATTAATATTATAACTGTAATAACTAATGTAGTAGTAACTAATTAATGATGAACCTAGGTGTTAACTATGGTTGGATATAAGATGTTATATATAATAATATAATATCTCATGTTATATTATTAATTTAATTAAGTAAATCTTTATTATACTATTAATATTATAGTAATATTAAAATCTATTACTAAGAATTTTTATTTTATTTCTTATGTATATTAAATATATAATTCTAATTATTTATATTGCTATTTATACTTATATTATATTATAATATACATATAATAATATAAATACTTAATATATATATATTATTATTATGATATATATAATATATTTATATATTATATATATTATAATATTACTATATTAATAACTATATATTATAATATATATATTATATATATATCATAATTAATAATTATTTTATTATATTATTAATTATATTAATATTATTTATATATTATATATATATATATATATATATTATATTAATATATATATATATATATTTTAATATATATATTATATTATATATTTATATATATAATAATTATATTTTATTATATATATATATATATTAATTATATATATATATATATATATAATAATTATATATATTATATATATAATATTTAATTATATAAATTATATATATTAATAATAATATAATATATATTATATAGTTCATTATATATTATCAATATTTATATATATTATTATATATGTACTGTATATATAATATATATTATTATTAATATATATATAATAATATCTTATTTATATAATTTATATATATTATATATATATCATAAAATATATATATATAATAATATATAAATATATTATATATTATACTATATATAAAATATATATATACGTATATATATATATATATATATATATATTATTTATATATAATATATATATATATAATTATAATAAAATTAATTTAATGTTAAGATATATTTAATTATTATAATTAATTTCTAATATTATAAATAATAGTAAAGTCTTAATATATATAATTATAATATCTCATTTCTTCATAAGAAAACTTTCATTTATAATTAAATATATTACTACATTACTATTATATATATATATTATGATATAGTTATGAGCATTAACTTAAAATGCAACGTATATAAATCTCCCAGGTTCAGGATATCGAAAAAAATTGCTATTTATTCAATCATTCTCTTAAAAAGCGATAAATTATATCTTAGTAAACCAGATTCATCCATTAACTATTGAGCGTCATATATAGTATGATAAGGTACATATTTTACTCTCACTGAGTATCCTCACAATTCACTCATAAGCTAAGGTGAAATACATATTTATACCTTTACTTTAATTATTACTTGACATAAAGTGATCTTTATACCGATATTCCAAGACAATGTTTCATGATTATAGTTAAAATAATATATATAATTTATATATAATAACATTTTATAATAGAAACACTTTGTTCTATATGATATATATATATATATATATAATTGTTATAATTATAATACATGAAAATTATAACTTTAAAATATAGATCTATAAATTAATAAATTATTGATAGAAGGCTTAATATGCAAGCGACCCTATATGCCGTGACGTATAACCATAAGACATAATATATTACAGGATTTACCAATCCTAATCACTTAAATTTGGATAATCAGTAACGCTTGTAATTATAAGTTTTAGGTGTTGTGCGCGGTGTAACAATACACGTGGTCTATTGTCACGGCCCACAATATGGCGTTGCTTATCTATAGTAAAAAAAATAACAGATCAGTTTGAAAATATATTTTTGAGCAGGCGTCGTGTGGAATATAAGTAGGTGCGAACTAAATTCAGCACGACACCCCAGAGATTATTAAATTTTAGAAAAAACTTTTAAGATACCTATATTAAAAATAATATATATATATAGATATATACTACTAATATAAACAACAAATTTTAAAATATATATGATTAAGGAAAATAATATAGGAAAATATATAATAGAAATTGAATAAATATTGCTGGAATAGTCATTATCCCTGCTACTCTAAAACAGATACACTTGGATTTTGGGAAACACATAGAAATCACTATAATATAAATAATATTAATACGATTGTAATTTATATAATAATAAAAAACACAAATTTTTTAACACGATATATCTAGCTGACTTGTAAAGATCAGTCTTACGTTTAACTCATGCTACAAGTGAGAAATATAATCACCGGGTAAGGTGACAACTTTTAATTAAATTATATTTACATTTTATAACGATTAAAACACCTTAGCATATTCTTCAACATTGAAATTACTAACCAACAGGACAGACGGCTATTAACACGGTGCATTGGATCAAGCACTGTTGCCAGATCACCACTCAACAAGACACCAGACCTCATGGAACGGAATATCCATTAAATAACAGGTCACAAATGAAGCTCTTGCATTCAGCTTTTATACGCCTCAATCAAACCAAGTACATTTACAATGTGATCCAGATGCTGCGGGGATAAATTTCCAAAACGAGGAAAGAAGAGTATGTTTTGCAGCATGCATTTTTGTATCTGTTTCGCTCGGTTGATATCATATGCTCTTCTCGCAATTAAAAAAGTGAAGCGGAGTTATGCAGGCATGACAGATTTTCACAAAAAGTGAAAAAAGAATTAAATTAATAAAGTATTCTCAATCGAAAAAATTGACGATCCAAATTTTCTTCTGTGGGAAATATTTTGGTTTGACGGTCCACCACAGACTTAACAATTTTAAAATTATAGCGAAATTAATTAATAATACTACATAGTGATATATCTGTCTCGATAAGTTGCTTAAATAAATAATTATAGTATTATTAATTTTTATTAAAATAATTTAAAGGAAATATAAAAGAAAGCATAATTATTAGTACATTTTTAATATATATTATTATTTAAAAAAAATATATTATTTATTTACCTACTATTAATAGTTTTACTGTTATAGTAATAGATATTATAATAGAGATATAAATTATTATTTTGTTATATATATTTTTATATATATAAATATATATATATAAAATATAATATAAATATATAAATTATACAATTATAGTTATAGTATAATTATTATTCTCAATGAGATGATTTGTCCAATCGTGATATATTATTGGCTAAACCTTAAATTTTAGAATACAAAACGTACCTGGAATTAGTCTTCGGTATGTATTAATAGTTATACAAGGATAACTTATAATATTTATATATATATATATATTATTCTGATTATTATTATATATATATAATATATATATATATATTATATATTTATATTCTATGATTATTTATATATTAAGTGACTATGGATGAATAACTCTCATAGCCTTTCTTTCTATACTAATACTGTAATTTATTAATTAACTATACTATTATTCCCAATATGAGTATGTAATAATATTTATGCTTTTTTAAATATAAATTTTCATTACAATACCGAATATTTAAGCTTATTTTTGTTCTTCAGTTTTTCCATCTTGAAATTATACCCGTAAAAATTATATAAACTAAAAAAAAAAAGTATTAACAGTTATAATAATAAAATATCTTATTTATTAAAATGATATAATATATGAATAATATATATATTTTTAATATATATATATAGCAAGTGATTCTTAAATGAATAAAATCTTATTGATATATATATATATAATAATAATATATTACTTATTGCGATTCTCGAACTTATCTATACAAGCTAAAATCAGTAATAATTGATATAATAATAATAATTAATTAAAATAAATAATAATTATATGTAAACAGAGATTATATATAATACAATAATCAAATAATAATAAATATCATAATAAAATAATAATCATTATAATATTTATAATAAAATATAACATTAATAATTTTAATAACTAAGTAAAATTATAAATTAATTCATATAAATAAATAGCTGAGAATCTTAGAAGCATTGAGAAGGAATCCTTGAGCTATCGATTGTGATTATGTTTGATGTCTGGTTGTGTGATTATTATTATATATTATTAATTAGTTAATATTATTATATTGTTGTGATTGTGTGTATTGTTATTGTGTGATTATTGTATATTGTTTGTTGTGTGTGTGTATGTTGATTAGTTGCATAATTATTAAGCTTAAAATTCTTGATTTGTGTATTATTTTGTATATGTTAATATCTGTGATTGTTATGTAGTTATATAATATCTTTGTGTGTTATGTATATGTTTATTGAGCTGTGTTTGGTTAGAAAATCTTGTGTGTGTGTGTGTGTGAAGTGTAATAGTAGTCTGTGTGTTGATGTGTGACTTCTTCGATGCTATACTCTCTATATAGTTCTGTTTGTATTAAATTTTTTGTTAAATGCATATATAAGTTTAAATAGCTTAGATCCATTGTGATGTGTAGCTTCAGTGAAGTTCTGTGGCGACGTCGTGAAAGTATTGTTGAAAATTGTATATGTTCTAGTTTAAGGTTTTTTATCGTGTACTATATTGTATTCTTCTTCTTTTTTGATGTGCTAAGTGTTTGTGTGATTGAGTGGAGATATAATTATTAGCAAAGTAAATAGGGAAAAGGCTACTTAAGTGATTAGAGTTTCCATTTCTCGTTTTATTATACAAATCTGAGCTTTTAATTCAATTTAGCTGATATAAACTCTTTAATTTAGCGTTTTAGGCTAATGATATCAATCTTTTATCCCGATTTTCTCTTTTTGTTTGTCTGGATTTCCTTTAGTTTGTGTGGTGTTAAGCGTTGTGTGGAGTGTCGTTTGTGATGTATGATGTGTGCTGTGTGTTGATTCGTGTCCGTGTGTGATGTGCTAAGCTGTAATATGTAGTGTCTATGGGTAAATGTAAGTGTGCAAGTAGTGATGTGTGTATAAGTGTCATAGTGAATGTGTGTTCATAAGTGTAAGTGTGTGTGTGTGATCTGTGTTTTTTTGCGACGTGGTTGTTCTTTAAGTATAAAGTTGGTGAATAACATGGCCCGGTTGGAGTGTATGAGGTAGTAAGATAACACTAAGCATATTAAAAATAAATAATAAAAATAATAAAATAAATAAAAATAAATAAAAATAATAATAAAATAAATAAAAGTATTTAAAACAAAATAACAAAACTAATGTTAAATAATATATGGGAGCTAAAGTATGTAAAACATATGAGTCTAAAACAAGTTAATAGCCAGAAACTTAAAGCAGTAAAGCCGAAAGTTAAAGCAGTTAAAGCAGAAAGTTACAGCAGTAAAGCAGAAAGTGTTAAAGCAGCTTAAGTATGCTTTAAAGCTAGTAAAGCAGTAGAACTTTAAAAGCATGTACTTAATCCCCCCTTTGGGCTGTAGTTATCATACGACCTTCGTGTTGATAGCAGAGTGTATTTTAGCTTGGATTTACTTGCCCCCTTTAAGGGTATCTGTGTGTGTGTCATACCCCTTTAGATAGTGCATAGTTTAATTAGCTTTTGTCCAATTACCGACAACGTGCAACAACACTTATAAATCGCTCTAAGACTTCTGCGTCGTTGGTAATAGCAAGTAAAAATGAGTTAAAGCGAATTAACCACCTCTCATAGACTTTCCAACCTAATTCATTTGCTTCTTGTTCTTGAGATAATGGTAAAGACATGAGTTAAGCCCAGACTGAAAGAGAAGGTTTCATTCCGAAAGATTAACTAAGAGTTTATGTATCAACTACTAACTTATTTTCATTTTAATTACTCTCCTCTTCTCCCCCGCCTGCATATAAGGGGTTAACACGCTCATATTGATTTACTGATTTTACTGCTTAAGGGCTTGTAAAAATGTAAATTTTTTATATGTGAGTTAAAGCAAACGTAGGAAACATGTGAGTTAAAGCAGCGTTAGAAACATGAGTGTAAAGCGGTTATGTCTTGCCAGTTATGAAAACAATTAAAGCAAGCCTCTCAACAACAAAGTGTAAACACGTATTCATAATCTGCTCTGAATCTCGATTTCTCCCCTTAATCTTACGATGGCGCTTGCTTTTTAGGGCGTTTTTAAAAATCTTTTTCACCTTCCTTCTCCTTACTTTCTCGCAAAATAATTTTCTGTTTTACTGATTTTACGCTGTTCCTTTTTAAGGTACTGATCTGTTTCTAGCATCTAACGTTAAATCGAGTTATTATCATTTCGCCTGTAATTTTTTGCGAATATATCATTACTACTTCTTCGTCGAGAGATGTTAAATACATAATAATATTCGTAAATTTTTTATCTGTATATATCAGAACAATCGTGATTTGGTTTTCTTTCCTTTCTTACAATTATCTTAATTTTGTTTACAAATTGTACACAAATTCACATTGTGAAAATTATGTTAGGGTAAGCCCTTTATTAAGCTAATAAACTGATTTTTTTTTAAGTATATAAGTAAAGAATAATGTTAATGAGTAGAGGTATTATGCTGTTTTAAATAAATAGGATCTGTAATGAGTTACAGGTTATATAGGAGTTCGCGCGCTCCGAAATCAAATCCTAGTGCTTATTCTTCATAAAACTCACAGATACTGGGATGTAGCAATCTATTAAAAGGATAGATTGAACACAGACATATTAAACGGATTATGACGTCATGACCAACTCAAATTCTTGAAGCACTTGACCTATTATGTTTTCCGAAATAAGATCCTAATCTTCTTATTTGAAATGTTTAAGCTTATTGAACTTACATAACAACAACCATGAATGAACTGTAGCCTTCGACTCCTATATTTGTAGTGATATATATTTTTCTCGACACTACAATCGCTGCTGGGGTTATCTCTAAATTTTGAATATATTCTGCTGCTCCTGCGGCGGCTCGCACCGGAACGCCGAGCCTACGAGTCCTGCCCTGGTACATGCGTTGGCTGTTCTGGCTAATTGTGCGGTCTGACGCTGGGCTTCGGGCATTGGGGGGCTGTTGCGCAGCTTCTATTCTCACCTTAATAATTGGTAAGGGACTTAACTTTTTGCGTCATCAGCGGCGGCAGGTTGTGCTGCAGGAGACTTTTCTCGATCGTTTTTGCCGCCTAAGGGTGGGAGGCGCAGACCGCGGCTGTTAGACTCCGTTGGATGACTATGGGATTCAACCTGCCAACCCAGGTGATCGCCGGGAAACCGCGGGGCTGGAAGGAGCGCTATTGGGAACTTGCGGATTTTCTGTCGCACACTGCGGGTTGCTGGGGTTGGTCGTGTCTGTTGACGCGGAGGGCCGCACGCGACGGGGGATGTGCCTGTGTGGCTAGCTTATGATCTAAGGGAAGACAGTAATATTAACTCTGTTCTTTATTGTAGGGTAGGGTAGAGATGAGACATCAAAGATGACTTCATCAAAGATGAATCATCGACATATTAGATCGCGCCCTATCAAGACGACGCTCAATACAAAGTATGAGCGTCATCAAAGATGAACCTTCAAAGATTGGAACTGGCATCAAAGTCTGAGGCATTAATAGCTGAGGCATCAAAGATTGAAGGTATCAAACTTCTGACGGCCATGCACTCACATCATCAATTGGTGACGTGTAAACGTTAAGTGTATCTGATGTGTGGGTTGTGAGTTTAAGTGTATACTGGGTTCTATAGTGTAAGTTGTCTATGGGTTAGTGTAAGTGTCATATGGAGAAGTATAAGTGCTTATAGTGTTATAAAGAATTATCTACACTCATAGGTAGAAGCCATCCATAGCATGGATTCTTTAAATAACACCAATCGATTCCATCATACCTTTTATTACCTAGGGGTAGATACCATATTAGGCCGCTTATTCTAGGCCTCAGGCGGAGGCTAGAAAGGCATTGCAAAAAAGTGGCACTCAGTTGGCCATATGTGGGCACTCACTTGGCACTATGTGGCCACTCACCTGGCACTCATTGGCTTACTCACTTGGCACTCATTGGCACTCATTAGGCCACTCAGATTTGGCACTCACCTGGCTACTCACTGTGGCACTCATACTACATACTCAATTAGAACACTATAGAACATCACTAGATACTCCTTACAGTGATTACGTCATCCATCAAAGCATCAAAGCTTAGCTAGTAGGTGTCAAAACTTGACTCCCATCGGTACTCTGGCAAGCAGTCAAGGGCCTGAAATATCTATGGTCCAAACAAGGTTAAAACAATCAAAAATAACGGCTACAGTCCCTAAAGGAAGCGACAAAAATTACCGTTGGGCCCTCAAAATTGACCCAATGGACGACCAAAGGCGTTGGCAGTGTGTTTGCTACGTTGTGATATAAGTGTAAATGCTAAGTTGTCCTTCATGGTGGTTAAATGATAAGTGTCATAGTGAATGTGCTTGTATAAGTGTATATTGAATGTGTGTCATAAAGTGGTAGTGTTGTGTTGTGTGTGTTGTTGTGCTGCTGTGTGTGTGTTAGTCGTCGTGTGTGTGTGTGATGTGTGTAGGCTTGTTCAGTAGGCACTACGATCCATACATGCGTCAAGATTAAGGAAAAATTATCTGACGTGTGTGTCCACCGAGTCTGGGCAAAAAAATTGGCGTGGGCCAAAATTGACCACATGCGTATCATGGCAATGGTCAAGGCTGAAATTATCAATGCGATCAAACAAGGGCTTTAAGACATCAAACAGGCTATAAGCCCCTATAAGGCGTGACCAAAAAAATTTACGTGGGCAAAAAATGACCCATGAAGACCAAAGGTTGTTAATCGAAAAATTAGAGGATGGGGTACGTTACAAAACGGTTGCTTACGCCACCGATTTGTGCCAACCCTTCTTCGAAGGGTTGCCCAAAAATTAGGTTTAGGGTTGCCCAAAAAATTAGGGTTGCCAAAAAAATTCAGGCGTTGCCAAAAAATTAGGGTTGCAAAAAATTTAGGGTTGGCCAAAGAATACCGTGGGCCAAAAATTGACCCATGGTAAGACCAAAGGGATTGCGTCAGAAAAAATTGCGTCAGCCAAAAGGTAAAGCCCAAAAGGTTCAAAGGCAAGGAAAATTGGGCCTCAAAAAAGGTCAAGGGCAGGTAAAAATCGCCCTGTTGTGCAAAAATGAACAACACGTCCAATACTCCCTCTCCTATCTACTCACGCCGCTTGGCATAGGTCGCAGGAGTACACAACCTTGGCCTTCGCAGTCATCCAGACCTTAAATGCCATTGGATTTCTTCTGTATTGTGGGGCGCCGTAACCTGAAACATATTGGCTTATATACAGCACGGTTGAAAGTCCCGAAGAATTAAGGGCTCGCATTAATCGCAATTTTGACACAATCGGCCATCAACATGGTACATTATATTGCAACAGTCGTCCGCCACATCAATGCGTCGCCAGATAGAGGCCTGTATTGCTCGCTGGGGGTGCCTACATTTTACAACAATTTGATATAACCTTAGTTCCACTATTGCTTCGTACTTTCTTCTGCTTTGTAAATTTCTTGCTGCGCCTAAAGAATGTATGTTTTCTTATTAATTAAATAAATTGAAATGAATTGTTATTATTTAAATAATTTTATGTTTACTGCTTTAGAAGTAACTTAAATGTTTAAATAGGTTTTTCATCACTTGTATCTTTGGAAACGAGGCGTTTTCGGTGACATGAAATGTTTATTGAAACATATTATCTTATATTTATGCATAGAATATCATAGAAATTATGAGACAATCGTTGAGGATTATTTATATAATATTAGTATTATATATATATATATTATGTTATATTATAATATATAATATATATACTCTATATTTTATATTTATATATCACTATATATATATATATATTATTATATATTTATATATATTATATATAAATAATAATATTATATACTTATATATATAATATATATATATTATATATAAATATATATATATTAGATATATATATATATATAACTATATATATATTATATATATATAAATATTTATATATATAATATAATATTACTATATATATATATTATATATATATATATAATAATATATCATATTATATATATATATAATAATATAATAAAAATTATATATATATCAGAGGCGAGACTCCTATACTCGTGCTGCTCGTCCTTAGCACGAGTCAACTTTATAGAAACGATCGATCTTTCACAAATTTCATAATGTGTACAATAAAATTCTGCTTATTTTTTTAAGTGGGTTCAAATAAATGAAAATTTACATAATAAATATAAAAGAACATGCTAAAATTGAAAACAAAAAGTTTAAAGAATACAAAGCGCTATCACATAATGCTATTTTTCAATCCAATTAATAAAGTGACTATTCGTCCTCAAGTCGAATAGAGAGAGAATTGTGTGTGTGAGAATTTAGCCTGATAAAATTGTTTATATTATTGGCTTTGACACTCTCTTAGTTACATTTTGATGCTGCCTCAGGCAGGCAAGAAAGTGTATCTACTTTTAGTGTTACAAATAAGGTGACTCCTCTTTTAATCTACGAGTTGTTTACACAACAACACACATATATATATATATATATATATATATATAATTAATTATATTACTATATACTATATATTAATATATATATAATATATATATAATATATATATACTCATAATTATATAAAGAGAGACGAGAGCAGAACGAGGATGAGAGAGAGCAGAGGAGAGAGAGAGAGTCGTTAAAAATTTACTGAAAATACCGATTGATATATAATATAAATATCTCTATATATCATATATATATAATATACTATATAATATAGTAATATATTATTATATATATATTTATCATAATATTTATAAATTGTATCGCATATAGATTCTATATATTACTATATATGATAAAAATTTTCGGATATTATTTATGTTTATTTGTTTACATTTAAGAGAGAGAGCGAGAGAGAGAGAGAGAGAGAGAGAGAGAGAGAGAGAGAGAGAGAGAAGAGAAATTCTGTTTACGGTAAATTCCGGCAGAATAAATGCATAATTAATTAAATTGATTACGAAACTAATAGAGAGCTTCCTTTTATACCTCTTAGTCATAGAAGTGCTGACAAATCAATATAGCTCCAACTTATTTTTATAAGGCCAACTCATTCTTTAAAAGTTCACAAACATTACGAATGTTTGGTTAGTTTTAAAGTTAATAATGATAACCTTCATGAAAGTTAAAGTGCCTTTTTGTCAGTTTTTTCATATAATGAGATTACTTCGTATTTTAGGGGTGTTTCCTTATACATGGGAAAAACGATTTCTTCGGAAATGCGTCATTCGTAACAATTTCATTGGAACTGGTGATAGAAAAGACGACTACCATGAGAAATATTTTTTTCATAAGTCACTACTATGGAAAGTATGGAGCTGTGCCTTAATTTCCATAATATCTGGATTCCTTGCTTATAACGTTTATGTACTTCTAAATCTTAGGACAATACGAACAATGGAAAAGAATACTCTGAGAATTGCTGGCGCTGTGACTGATTCCCTTTTGTATATCAATCTAATTTTGACTTATATTCACTCTGTTAGAAATTATCATCTGCTTTATAATTTAGTGAGTGAAGGTGAACATTTTATATTTAAGCAATCCTTAGACCGAACCAAGGTATGGAGAAGCAAAGGTCTTCTTTTTGTTCCAATTTTCACTATCTTAGTACAGATTTGTTTAATAACCCTCACACTGTATGTATATTGTGCTACGTTCCAAAACTTATTTCATGCCTACTCGTATTTGTTTCTGACATTTATCAACAGCTTTCTTTTGACAACGTTATCCACTGTTTTCTATTGTATTATCAAATTAATATTAGCATTGTACGAAAACGTTTTCGAGCGAATTTCAAACCATTCAGACTGTATTGAACAACATGAAATGAAAAACTTTTCTTCGAATTCATCCTTCGAAGAAAGTTATTCAGAAAAACTTTTCTCCATACGAAAAATAAAACAAATTTTACCAAATGAAGAAGGAAATACTGATGGTGCTTCAAGCAATGCATCAATGGAGGAAGACTTCATCACTTCGAATGATATTTCTGTTTGCGTTGGACATCTCTTAAAAATATATTCTTATCAACGCATTAAACTTCGTGCTTGGTTTTTGACTGCTTTTGTTCATAATCTTACTTATCGCATCTCCATCAGTCTACACTACGATTTTTTTTTCCTTATTTAAGCTTGGTAATTGACTTTCAAGGAATAACCATTGGGATGCTATATCTTTCAAATATATTGGTACCGTTATTCTACATTGTCAATACTCCGTACAAGCGTTGCCTCAAAGGTTTGCTTACATCGTCATCTAATATATATATATATATATATATATCTAGTCTATAAAATAGAACATAGTAAATACTATACCCTATATATTAGTATATATATATTATATATAATTATATATATATATATTATATTATATATTTATATATATTATATAATATATATATATATCTATATAATATAATATATATAATATATATAAATATATATATATAATATATTACTATATATTATATATTTTATATATATATATATATATTATATATCTATATATATATATATATATTATCCCACCTACATCATGACAGAGGTTCCTCAAGCAAAGTACAGAAGAAAATGATAGACAAGTCGAAAAGAAACCCAGCCTTACCACCCTTTATTCCCATTAGTGAGAACTCGTCGCAGTCAGAAAAATCCACACTAAAGCTTCACGGGACCGCGCGGCGAACCCTCCACTATGGTATCTTGTCAATGTGGGGCTTGTCCCATGTGGCCCAGGAGGGCACAACCATACCCCGTCACAAAACGCCGCCATTCACTTTCCTATTATGCCCCTTTCTTCTCTCGCTCAGCCAATCCACTATTTCTCTTCCCAGGCATTTTCTTTACTGACTCAATCCATTTTTTTCACAAACTCTCAGACGGTCGATTCCCATCACACTCACCACTATACTCCGCTACCGACTCATCATCCATCCTCCACATGTCAAGCCTCTCAACGAACCTTTCATTTACTATTTCTCTCATTTATCTCTTTTTCCACACCACCACACAACTCACTAATAAGTTCATTCCTCATTGTATCAATCATTCTTCTTATCCCCTAATACATCCCTAAGATTATTCATCGGAACAAATTACACTTAGATTTTTACCTCTTATTCCACACCATAGTTTCACTTCTATACATTAGCACAGGTAACAACATACCCTAATGCAGAACCCCAGCGCACTCAAGACTTAGTCCCTTTACATTCACTGAGAGTTTAATTGCACCAGCCACCTTTCTACCATTCACAACTTTCCTATTACACTCTTTATCTTTCGTTCCCCTTTTCATCCAACATATAACCTAGATATTTAAACTGATACTTGTTGCAATTGCTCAACATCCAACATGAATTAACAACGCGGGCTCACCTCACCCTCTACCATCACCTTACTCTTATCTACACTTACTTTCAAACCCCTCCTTTTAAACACTCAACCAAACCCCTCTACCAATCCTCTCAAACCTTCTTCAGATTTCCTTACACAAAACCAAATCATCAGCGTACAATAATCATGGCACCCTACATTCTCTTCCGTTCCGTTCTTCATCAGTCTAACATCCTCCCCCACTATTAATTCTTTAATAACCCCATCCATATACAAATTAAATAGACATGGAGACATTGCACATCCCTGCCTCCCTCCACTAAACCATTCACTTTCCATTCCATTTATTCTTACACAACCTTCACAATCATCAAACATACTTTTGATTCCATTCATAAGCCAACCACCATCACCATATATGACTAACATCTGTCACAATGATTCCCTATTAATTCTGTTAAGCGCTTGCTGCAAGTCCATAAAACCTAAATATAATTTATCCTTCTCATTTTTTTCAATGTAAAAATTTGATCTAAACATCCTTTACCATTTCTAAATGCAACGTGTTCTTCACCAATCAGTCTCTCAGTCAATCGAAGCACTCTTGCAACCAAAATTACAGCTTATTTCTTCCCTACAACACTCAATAAACAAATTCCCCTATTGTTCCTATTTCCCCTTATCTCCCTTATCTTTATATATATAAATAAGGGTACTATTACTTCTCTTCTATAATCCTTTATAACTATACCCTCCACAATCGCTTTGTTACACGAACTTTCATATGTAGTCACTCACAATGTCTCCTCCAATTCTTGATCATTCTCATCAAGTAATTTCCATCTATACCTGCGCATTTACCATTCTTCAACTTTCTCTCTAACCGCATTACCCACGCTCCTTAGCTAATCGACCACCTCGCCCAAAATATATATTCTTCCTTGCAACATCAAACCTACACAAATTCACTATCTACTTCAATGTCCTGCCTAATGTTAGGCAAGATTTTCGAAGTGTTTTCCATCAACACTACCCCTCGACATTCATTACATCCTTCTATGAAGCACCATCCCTATGTCATTTTTCCTAAGAGATTCCTTTACTTTAATTCTTAACGCTTTCGCCTTCCTTTCCCAGAAGAAGCTTCTATTCCTGTGTTGTAAGTCCAATCATCCTCCTTACGCAACTTGCTCATCCCACATCTTTTTTTCCTCCTAAGTATGCACCTTCTTTAGCTATTCTCTTTTTTCCTTCTTCCATCATCAATTCACATCTTTTCTTATACGACACTTCATCATTGGGCTTTTATTGACATGCTCTCCAGACCTGACGTTTCTCTTTTTTACTTCTACCGCTTGCACGTCAATTATTTCATTCCACCTACCTACGCTGTTGAGCATTGTTATCTGTGTCGCACTTCTAGTAGACATTCCATATCTCCTTTGCACTGGCTAGCAACTGCCGTTCCTTCATTTGGCTCTCAGATTTTTTCATTTCAGCTTGTACATCATTTGCATCTGGTTAACTTGCGAGATGCGTCTGAATTATCTTATCCTCTACCTTGTTCACTTAACCTATCATTCCTTAATTGTAACCACTCTTTTCCTTACCTCACTTCCGCCTCTCCAAGTCCAAGATCGCCCCCTACTTTCATTTTCCATTAAACACATTATGATCCGATGAATCCATTTCATAACCCCGCACTGATTTCACATCCAGCATCATACTTCAAGTATTTTCTTTCTTCACGCGAACGACAAAAATCAAATCATACTATTTCCACTCTTCCGCTCCACCCATCCCTCTCACCTACCCCAACTGCTAGTATTCTTATGAATCTCTTGTTTTTAAAGGAAGACAGTATTACTTACATCAATAATTCTCTCCTCACAGAAATCAATCAACTTCCTGCAGGGTAAGGAAAATGCCCGGACGTCGGACCAAAAAAAACACCCAGCCGCTTCATGCTGGTGCTATTTTATTTTTTTTTATACTGTTTTTGTTTTTTTTGTTTTTTTTGGGGGGGACTTTTTTAAAATTTCTATTTATTTTGAGGAGAAACAATAAAATGATCAATAATTGAATTTGTTTTTTGTAATTGTAATTTCAGTATTTATTATTTGATAAGAAATTATATTAATGACTTACTATAGGAATTAAAATAACAATTTGGTAACAGACACTTGTCCAATTTCTATAGCTGAATGAATGTCATTTCCTAATTTGTGAAACTCGTAAAGGTAAATGGTATTGCTATTGTTACAGGTTATTGATAGTATGCTTTTCAAGATGCATTCAAGAGAAGCTGCATCATATTTGTCCGTAACCTGTTTGAAGATATATTTGGGTAATTACCTGTCACAACATTGTGATCGTATGAGTTAGTAACCCTATTTGCAATAAAAATAACTATAACTGAGTAAATAAAGAAATGCAGAAAATGTCGAAGGAGAATTGTAGAAATATATCGGGAAGTAGAACCAGAAGTAAAAAACCTAAACCTACGCATAACCTAACGTAACCTAACCTAACTTAACCTAACGTAAAGTAACGTTACCTAGCATCTTACCTAACCTCATTTCACTCTTAGAACATCTTATTTATGATCAAAGAGGCTAACTGAGAAAAATCTTTTTTTTTAGCCGACCTTTCTGTTACGTGTATCCGTTTAAATCTTTGTTCATTATAGTATACTATATTATATATTATATATAATATATATTAATTATAATATATAATATACTATATTATATATATATATAATTTATATTATATAATATTTATAATATAAATAAAATAATATATATTATTATATATATATATATTATATATATATATATGATATAATATAATATATATAATTATTATATATATAAGTATATATATTATAAAATATATATATATAATATATATATATACTATAATTATATATATATAGGATGTTTTGCTAGATTTGTGGTTTCTTTAAGAGCAGCACGCCCTATAATAAAGGCTAATTCTATTTATAAAAATGTTATTCTTTGAAATGATGTTTATTTAACATAAGTAAAATATGCAATTAAAGTATAAAAGTACAAAATCCCTTCTGTTGAGATAACTCTTTGTAGGCGACTGGTAGTCTACACGCTTTCCAGCGCGTTTCCACAATTGCCTCTGAGACTCTTCGTTTAGTGGCGAAAATTTTGTTCGAAATTCAAGTCGCAGCTCTTTTCCTTGAATTTATCTCTCTTTGCCGGAGGATTTCTGGAGAGAGTATCTTGAGTGAGATTTTCTTGACTGATTCTTAATAATTTGATCTGACAGAAGAGTATCTCAAAATGTTAATGTTGATATAATATTTCACTTTGACTTATGCTAAAATTTTGCCTGCGCAAATCTTAATCATGCATCGAAATAATAAATTTTTACAAAGTTATGGAGTGCTACATACTTCCGTTCTAAAACGGAAGTGAAAAAGATGTTATAATAATTATCAAGAAATAATAACTAAAAATATCATATTATACTTTCAATGCAAAATACTATATGTCCGAAAACATAAGTGACAGTATAACATTTGAAGGCAAAAATAATTTATACAAAAAAGTAAATATTCATAATAATACATAACTGGTTACATCCGAGATCTAAACATATATACAAATATTTTGAATACATAAAAATACCATAATGTTATATATATACAGAAAATAAAAGGGCATTTAAACACTAAGCATATTTGGTTATATCCGTGAGATATAAACCAACTTACAAACATTAAATACAAAAATATTATACATAATTATGGATATGAAACAATTAAATTATTCACTAAGTTAATTAATAGCCACTCGATCAACACCTATGAATCCAGGGAAGGTCCTTAAAGTTAAGGGCGGTTCTAATGTTCATGATTTGATCAATGCGCACGTAATAGTTTTCAATAGCGTAGTTTAAGAAAGAAACAAGCATTTGCTTGACATATGAGAGACGAGTTGCTTTGAAATGTCAGGTCCTTTAATTTGAAAAATTTTTCATACATAAAAGGAGCGGTCACAGAATCATTTAAGAAATTCGAAAAGGAATCAAAGGTCGTAGTTGGAATCCATAAATGAATTTCTGCCCATAATCCAAACTTAAAGTGATGAAAGAAATCCATACCGTAAGGAAGTTACATATGTATAGGCGAAGTTTCTTGAAATTTAGGTAATTTATTGAAAAAACTCTTCATACATAAAGGTGAGAGGTCACAGAACCATTTAGAATCGAAAAGGAATCAGAAGTTTGTAGTGGAATTCAAAAATGAGTTTCATGCCCATAATCCAAACTTGACATGATGAAAGAAATCCATACCAAAGAAGTTTGCTATGTCCTAGCGAGAATCCTCGAACTGTGATAGGTGTGAATAGATGAAACCATAATCCAAAATTAATTAAAATACATGAAATTGAGAGGAAAGAAATAATGTTCGTTTTGCTTGGTCATCTTCTCGGTGTTTTGATTGAGAATTTTTGTATATATTAGTTTTTTTTCTTTTTCTTCATTTTGTGTTTTCGAGCGTTTGATTGACCGTTCTGGGTGTTCTACTCACGGGTTCACCAATTAGTATAGGGTACAACTGTGCTAAGATGTGGCTTTCTTTAGAGCAAGCACCGCTAATTAAGAGGATGGTAAATTGTTAGAATCCATATTTGAATGAGTATTTATTAAACAGTAAGTGAGTATTCATAAAGTAAATTAATAAAAGTCCCTTTTGTTGAGATACTCTCTTCTTAGGCGAATTGGTAGTCACAAGGCCCTTTCCAGCGCGTTTTCCAACCCTACTTATTGTAAGAGGATTGTTGTTTTCGTGATTGAAATCGATCGCAGCCTTTTCCTTGCAATTTACCTCTCTTGCCGGGAGATGGCTTGAAGTTGAGTCAGAATTTTCTTCTGCGCCTCAGCTGTTTCATCCGTTAGATTTTCGCGCTCATGTGAGCGTTTCCGTGGTTGTGAATATTGGTTTGGGTACAGTTCTTCTTGGGTTAGTTGATTCACATTCCCCCAATATGGAGGTTCCCACCCATAGTGGGGCGTTGGTTGATAGTTTTTGTATACGAAGTTCTTAAAGAGATATATATATATATATATATATTATATATATATATAATATATAGTATATATTATATATATTATATATATTTATATATATATATAATATATACTATATCATATTAAAATAATTAAAAATATTAAAAAAGTCAGCATTTATATATATATAATATATATTATTATATATATATATATATATATATTTATATATATATTATATATTATATATATATATATATATATATATATATATATATATATATATATATATATATATTTTATATATATCACTATATATATAAAAGTAGTATTATTACCAGATGAGTAGATAGCAGCGATTTCTCGAAAAACTATTAGCAGCTATTTGCTTTGTAAACTTGGAACTATAGGGTATTTAGGTGTGAAGCTTGCCTTACAAATGCGAGTTTTCAGTCGCTAGGATGTATATAGAGGGGTACCCTCCCCGAGACGACCCGCGAATATGTCGCCTACGGGCCGTTTTTCAACGTCGTCCGAATGAATGAGTTTCGGTTAGGCCTAAAGCCTCTCAATCGAACCAGGTGTTCAGTAGCTCTATTACTATTATTATTATTATTATTATTATTTATTATTATTATATTATTATTATTTATTATTCATTATTTATTATTATTATTAATTATATTACGTTTCTGAGATATGGATTCTGAGTCGAAAACCGATTCCTGTAAGGAATCGTTTTTTAACGCACTCCGACTCCTACACCGACTTCAGCTCAACCCTCGGGTCCATCTCCGCCTCACTCTGTCTCCTACTCCGACTACAACTCAGCCCCTGACGCCTGGTTTCCATCTCTGCACCGCTCCGGCTCCAACACCGGTTCCGATTCCTCTTCCGGTCCGAACGCAAACCCTCCTCCGACTCCGACTCCGCCTTCCGCTCAGTCCCTAGGTTCTTCTGCTGCAGTTCCGTTCCACACCGCACCGCTCCCGACTCCTGGTTCCAACTCCCTATATATATATATATACTTATATAATATATATATATATTATATATATATATATATATATATATATAATATAATATATATTAATTATAAGGAAACGATTTTAAGGCTCCGGCTCCGGCTCCGTCAGCCTAATGGCTGTCGACATGATATCTACATGGGTTTAGAGTTTCATATGGATAAAAGATTTGAAGCGGGGAGTTAGTGGTGACATACCCTCGTCGTAAACGAGGTTACGTTCCCGTGGGCCCCCTGATGGGGGGACGCTGCCCCCTCTAAAAAATCGACATGTCTAGAAGGCTGAAATTTTGTGAGATGATTCAGAGTGAATTTCTAGAAAGAATTTGGTATCGGAATCTGAGCCATAACCTGCCTCGGCACCGGTACTGGAGCCGATGTTGGGTTAATAAACATTCGTATGACAACTTAATTGTGTGTCTTATATATGTTATCGGATCCATTTATCTCGAATATGATGGTTATAAGACCCAAATCGGTGTCTAGGAAACCCACGAAGGTGTACCCGACTGAAAAAAAGAGTACAGATCAAAACCAGGACGAAGGCGGAAGGAAGAAGAAGAAGGAAGAATAAGGAAGAAAAGAGTGGAGAAGGAGTCTGACTCAGAGGAGTAGGAGTTGACAGCTGTACGGTGCTGGGTCGGTGCGGTGCCGAATTAATAATCATGTACTTATCCTATTTAGTAATCAAAATATATGTTAATAAGTGGAACGTAAACTCGAGATATGAAGTTGTAAATCGTAAAAAATAATAAAAAAAAATTGACAAAAATTAAAAAAATAAAAATAAAAATAAAAATTTATAATTAAAAAAATATAAATTTTTTTTTTATTCTTTTTAAGTTTATTAACTTAAAAAAAATACGTTTTTAATATTAAAGTTCAAACCAGCCCCCAGAGCCTCCAGAGCTCCAGAGCCTCCCCGCCTCACCAACATCCCCCAGCTCTCCCCAGCCTCCACCATCAATCTCCACCGCGCCCACCCTCCCAGCTGCCACCCTCCCCATCTATGAAATCTATATGATTTCATTAATTCTAATTCAATACTATTGATTTATGTCATATTTTGTATAAACATGAACATAGAAATAAGTTCTTTATACTACCAACGAATATATGCTAATGTGACAAAGTTTTCACATCAAATAAGCTAACATAGCATTACCATAACTAAGAATAATAATGTACAATGACAAAAACATACCTTGAACACGAATAAACTGCTAACTTAACAAAGTTCACATCTTAACAACAGTAAAGTAAACTAACATTGAACACAGAAACGTAACCTATTCACAGTTCTTCTAACCCATATCATGGATATTTTTTACATTAACATAAGTAATATTTCACAAAATTTTATTCATAACCTTGTCTATCTAGAATACTGATAAAAGAATATATCGCAAAGTAAGATAAGTTTTCACATCAATAAGAAACATTAGCATCAACTGAAACTAAACAATATAAATGTACCACAAGCCTATCAAACATCTTAACCACAATAACAGTTAACATTAAGCAAAGTTTCATACTTAACGACAAAAAGTAAAGTACCTAACATTGCATACAGAACGTAACAAATTCACTTTCTCAACATATATCTAACATAATCGTTGTAATTTACATTAATAAACATTTTAAACATAACAATCAATGTACATATCCTACAATTACATAATATCTAATATCAAATGCAAACATAACATCCAATACATAACATCCAATATGAAATGCAAACATAACATCCTACATAACATCTAATATCAAATTACAATCATAAAAACCTAACTTCCTCTGTCCACTCGCATAAGCTTGCTAACTATACAAAGGTTCCATACTTAACCAGCATAAAGTAACTACAATACATACAGACGACAGGGTGTAAATGATGTAGTAATATTCCTTGTAAATAAATCAGTACTGCATTGATATGTATTTATTTGTATCTATTTTTCACATTTTTAATTTCATTTCTTTAAACTTTTTTTTTTTTTTTTTTAAGAACTTATTTTTATATTCATTTGTTTTTAACACTTTTGTTTTTTAATAAGATTTCTTTAAAACATTTTTTTTTTAATGGCGGAAGTTATTGCCCTTTAAAGTACATGCTTTTAAAACTTTGTTTTTTAAAACAACATTATTTTTAATGTATTTGCTTTAATACATTTATTTTTTTTAATAAAATTTTTAATACAAC
This sequence comes from Trachelipus rathkii, assembly GCA_015478945.1. NCBI lineage: Eukaryota > Metazoa > Arthropoda > Malacostraca > Isopoda > Trachelipodidae > Trachelipus > Trachelipus rathkii. Next base: position 10,755 of record JABUQX010076846.1, on the reverse strand, counting down.
TTTTATTTTTTATAAGAAAATTGTACATTTTTACTTACACTAAAAAACAGATATCAATCAGTAACTCAAACACCACCCATCATTCCGACCGCCCTCCATGATCTATAAATCTACTATTATAGGATAACAGCTGACATAACATAGATTTACCCACGTTAAAGTTAAATTTACACAACATAACATACTTAACACACGACAGCCGCACGAATAACCATCATTTGCATCTTAACCAATAAAGTTCACATGGGGGTACGTAAATCAAGTTATTATTTTTAATATACATTAATTTCAATGAACACGAGATTAAATAAAATCACTAAAAAACACTCACGTTTTATTTTAAACATATTACGTCATCTAATCAAAGGACAAGGGATTCTGCATAAATTGGAGCAAGTTTATATATTTCTCCCAGAGATTCAGACCCTTTGAAGAAATGTAAGAATAAAATATCGCTTACAGCACTAATCATTCTTTTCGGCAATACACAGGTTCTTAGCCTGATTCTTCTCGTTCAAAGAGAGAAGTAATAACGTATCTCACGCCCTGATAGTTTGTTAACGCACTCCTGTATATCGCATTATAAACGTAAACACATTGTTCATTGTAAACTATGTAGTGTAGGAATACACGTGAGCTATTGAATAAGCTCCACGAGTATGTCACCTCTTTAAGATGAGAACGTTAATTTTCATTTTTTTGGTTTTATAAAATAACCCAAAGCTGCAATATTTTCCGATAATTAGGGATTCATACAGAAGTAATCTTAAACGGACGGCCTCCAGAAAATGCCAATAGTTGCGCTACATCATACTTAACATTTATCAGATATGCGTGAAAACAAAACCTCATTCTATTATAACCTTTCCGCACTGCAACTCTGAGTAACTTTTTTAAACTGGAGGATCACTCAGATTCAACATACGTACCTTACCAAGCTTCGTGGTATTGGATAATCTTGATGAATTCTTCACCCGAAAATAAGGGTCTATTATTTGCACGTCCGAATGGATCAGGCATTATTTGTTTCCATTCGTTTTAGACGAAAAAAATAAATGGCCACATAGCATGATCGTTAGGTATTAAGAAGGTCTTGTAAAGATACTACTACGACTGGGCCGAACTAACGTCATATACCATGCATAAAATCATAGCGAAAAATGTCTACTGGATCCGAAATCGTGTTATAACCAGACTCAAAAGGTAAGAGATCTTTCTTTTATCGAAAAATCCCAAAAAAGTAAAGCCGTATTGACGACAAATACAACTATGTTCATATAGCTCTAATATACGTGATTTTACATTAATATGGTAAATTAAAACAAAATTTATATATATCTGTTTCACTAAATAAAATAATAAACGAAGGATAGAATGTTGCAAATAACATATAGAAAGATAATCCAACTCGCTACTTACACGAGCCTTTAACAGCGATAAGCAGTATCATTAACGAGTTTTCATACTTAACAGAAAGTAAGGAACTAACTGCATACAGATCGAATTCTATCATACTTTTTTTTTAAAAACATTATCTTTAGATGGTTCTCAGATCTACATTTTGATGATTGTCCAATAAATTTACCGATACCGTAACCTAATATCAAATGCCTGAACGAATATTATGCTGACGTAACAAAGTTTCACATTAAAGCTAATTTATCGTAGAATGAATAAATATAATGTACAATGACAACACTTAACATACCTAACGTTGAATAATGCTAAACAATAACAATATTTAAATCCTAACCATCAAGTACTCCAATGCATACAAGAACAGGTACGTAAGTGATGTGTAATACTAAATATCATTAAGAAAATCAATACTGCACTGAATTGTTTTTTTTTTATTATTTCAATTTTTATTATTTTTATTTTTTATTTTGTCTTTGTGAAAAAAACTTTATTTATTTTAATTTCTTATTTAAAACTTTTTGTTTAAAAAACTTATTTAATTATTATTTAAACTTTGTTTTTAAAACTTATTTATTTGTAATTTTATTTGTAATACTTTTTGTTTTTTAAATACTTGTTAATTTTAATTTTATTTCCTTAAAACTTTGTTTTTACTAAAAATTTTACACTTTTCATGTTTATACCGTAACCAAAATTTGTTTTACATACCCTAAAACGTAAATCAGTGAAGTCAATAATCAGCCGCCTCTTTCCCCCTCCCGCCTCCACCTGATCTATGGAGGTTATTGATTATTGATCTGTTTGACTCAGGTCATATTTCGAGTGTCATTTTGGAAAAACATTTGAATAAGAAAATTTTCTTTTTATACTAACGCCCATATATTGACATTATGGAAAAACGAAGTTCCCCATAGAAACCAGATGCAATGAAAAGGCCCCCAAACAAAATATTTCTAAAGGCCTGGACCTAGAAAGGGAGAAGAAAAAAAAAGAATAAAGTTCAATAAATGCTCAACCTAACATCCTGGGTACGCTGAATAAACTTCTAACATAACAAATTCCATACTAACAACGAAAAGTAATCTAAAAGCAATACGACGAACAGGTACGTATACTGATGTGGTCTGTTTCACTAGCGTTATCAGATACAAGTCGAGAAACTGTTAAGACTCCCCATGCTTTTCGAAAACATGTAGCAATACCTATGAATTCTTGTTTGTTCGTTTTGAAAACATTAAGCTATACATCTAATTCTTGTTGGTCACAGTTTATATTTTAAAAGAAACATTTTTTTTTTAAATGTCACAATGTTCACAACATTTCAATAGTAAGTTTTCAGATAAGCCAAATCTTATTTGAAATAACGCTATTGAAATAATACTAAGCAAAAATTTATCATGACCTTGTCTAATTTTCAAATAGACAATGTTATGATAAATTTTGTTAAATTTATTACCATGTTAATTAAATTAACATTGCTATTATAAGATATGCTTGACGACGTATGCTGGTTACGTTTTTTGTTATGCCTATGTAGTTACTTTACTGTTTGTTAAGATTGTGGAGACTTTGTTGAATGTGACGAGTTGTATTCGTGTTTAAGGGTGTTTAGGTTTGTCGTTGTACATTATATTCCTGGTCGTGTTGCTAATGTTAGCGTTTATTCGTAATCTCAATTTGTTAATTGAGTTTTGATATAATAAATTCACTATGTTATGTTTAAATTAATCAGTGTACTCGTAGTTGTGATAGAACATGTGAGATTGGTAAGTTTGACAACTGGTATCTGATTGAGATAATTTGACAACCCTGTATAGATTAGCAGTTATTCCTTAAAGGGTAAAATAGTTGGGTTTTGGATCTGATAAATATTTTTTTTGGTCTATGTTGTCTTAATAAGTGACTGAGAAATGATATAATACCTGTAAATAATTTATGGACAACATAGAAAGTGTTTTAAAAAAAAATTTTTATGTTGAATTTTTTTCCAAAAATCAAAAGTATAGCTTAATGTTTCGAAAAGGAACCATCAAAAGAGAATCATAGGTATTGCGTAAGTTTTTGAAAAGTGGAAGGAGTTTGAACAATTTCTGACTTGTATTCTGATAACTCCTAGTGAAACAGCGAACCACATCAGCTTCGTACCTGTTGTTCTGTATGCATGTTAGTTAATTTTACTGTTGTTAAGTATGAAATTTTTATTGTTAGCAATTTATTGAGCGTAAGGTATGTTAGTTGTCACACAAAATAATATCTATTCAGCTATGAATTATGGTTAACTTTTGATGTGAAACTTTGTTTATGTCAACATATTCGGGGTAGTAAAAAACTGCGTTCGGTGCTTGTTGATCCAAATGACACCGAAATTTATTGAAGTCACAGATTCAATATATCCACTAACCTCAATAGATAGGTTGGGTGGGGAGGAGGAGGGAGGAGGGGGGGGGATTTATTGATTCACTGATTTACCGTTTTAGGTTATGTACAAAATTTTTACGTATTATACATATAAGCGTAATTTTAGTACAAAATTTTGCAGAATAAAATAAAAATAAATCAAAAAACAAAGTTTTAAAGAAAGAAAGTAAATAAATAAAGTTTTTTAAACAAAAAGTTTTAAGGAATAAAATTAAAATAAGTTTTTTAAGTCAAAAAGTTTAAAAATATGAAATAATAAGTTTTTTTTCATAAATATGAAAGTAAAATTATCAAAATTTGAAAAAAATTAATATAAACATTCATGCAAGTATGATGTTATGAATATACCACATACTCGTACTGTGTCTGTATGAATTGTTAGTTACCTTTAACTGTGTTTAAGTATGGAACTTGTTATTGTTACAATTTATTCGACATGTTTAGGCATTTATTTTTTGTCATTGTTGCATATATCTTATTCAGGCTAAGAATTAAGCTTTATGAGAAACTTTTTAGTCAGCATATATTCGTTGGCATTATGATAATTAGGTTAAGCTTAATAACAATTAGTTAATGTTACTATTTAATTAAAAATAACAGAATATGGAGAGATGTTTGAAAAAAAGTATGAATAGAGTAGAGTCTGTTGCAATTTAGTGTTTATCTGTTGTTAATATAAACTTTGTATGGTTCTTTTATTCCGTGAATTTTAAGTTCGAGGTTGTGACATTATATTCATTAGTTCAGGTTATATGTTAGCTTATTGATGTGAAAACTTTGTTACGTAGCATATATTCTTGGTCAGTAGATATGTAGGTTCGTTGTAAGAATTGTTAATGTTCTATTAATGTAAAATCGACTGTATATTTAAGCTATGAACCCATAGGTTCGTCTCCGTCAGTATGCTTTACTTTCTTCTGATTGGTCAAAGAAAGAATTCATCTACTTTGTGATCTGTTATATCAGACGATTTCGTCAGTAAGACGATTTCCCGCGTGCGGAATGATGAGTTTATCGGGCTCCTAGCTCGTGTGATATCTTTACAAGGACCTTCGTAATATAGAGATGGGCATTTATTTTTTTTCGTAATAAACGAATGGAGAACAAAAATATTACCTTGATTACATTCGGAGTGCCAAAAGACCTTATTCAATATGTGAAGAATATCAAATATACGTAACGCGAAGCTTGGATAAGGCAAGTATGTGTCATCTGATGGGCATTCTGTGAATTATCTATCAGAGGTGACAGTGCGAAAGTATATGAATAAAGCGTTTCACCAGCATCTGATAATTTAAAGTTGATGACCAACTATTGAACCCCTCGTGCTGTCACAGTTCGAGGGGTACGTGGGTAGGGTGTGCTGTGTCATTCATCTGAAATATTACAGGGCGTTGGTTAAAATGGAAACGAATTAACGTCCTCATCTTAAAGAGGGTTGAATATGCGGAGGACTTAATTCATATAGCTCACGGTGTATTCTACGATATTTACAATGAAACAGTGTTTACCAGTATAATGCGATATACATGAGTGCGTTAACAACTATCAGCCTGGATACGTTTATTTCTCTCTGGAACGAGAGAAGCAATGCTAATAGACTGTTATGCCACAAGAATGAAGTGCGAAGTGAATTATCTACATCCTCAAAGGGTCTTGAATCTCTGGAGAGATGTATAGAACTTGCTCAATTTTATGCAGAATATCTACCATTTGTTAGATGAATACATATGTTTAATAAAACAGTATGTTTTTATTATTATTTAATGCTCTTTTAATAGAAAATTATAGTTATAAATAAAACTTGTTTTTTCTTACCGCCACCATTTCAACTTTATTATTAAGATGCCTAGTGTGCTGTGTTATTCGTACGGCTGTGTGTGTTATAGAGTATGTTATTGTTTCGTTGTTTAACTTTAAAACGTGTATTAAGAAACTTGTGTTATGTCAGCTGTTTATCCTAATATCAGTATATCTATAATATACAGATGGATGGGGAGGAATGATGGTGGTGGTTGATTTTACTGATTTACTGTTAGTGTGATCAAAAAAAGTAAATTATTTGGTTCAGAATACATAAAAAGAATAAAGTTTTAGTAAAAACAAAAAGTTTTAATTAAAAATAAAATTAAAAATAATGTTTTTTTTTTCAATAAAAGTTAAAAGAAATAAAATTAAAAATAAATAAAAGTTTTTAAACAAGAAGTTTTTAAAATGAATAAGAATAAGTGTGTTTTTTTTAAAAAAAACAAAAAATTTAAAGAAAAATAAAATTGAAAATAAATAAATAAAAAAATAACAATCATGCAGTACTATGGATTTAAATGAATTTACTACATTAGTTTCACACCTTTTCGTTCTGTATGTATTGTTAGTTACTTTACTGCTGTTAAGTTATGGAATTTTGTATTGTTAGCGTTTAGTCTTGAGCGTAAGGTATTTAAGGTTTTTATCATGTTACATTATTTCATTTCAGTTGATGAATTGCTTTATTGATTTAAAACGTTGGTAGTCAGCATTTTATTCATTGATCAGTTGATGATAGATAGTGGAATAATGGTACATGTTAAAATGTTGCTCTTTAATTAAATTACACGTATGTTTAGTATAATTATGTTTGAAAGTTGTATAGTTACGTCCTGTATGCATGTATTTATCTTTACTATTGTAGGTGAAACTTGGTAATTGTTAACTGTTTATTCGTGTTAAGATTGAGGAAGGCTGTGGTGAGCATTTATATTTTCGTGGTTCGGTTAATGCGATGTTGCGGGTTATTGAAATGTAAACTTTTACGTTAGCTAATCTTTGATATTAATAACTGATACTATTAAAGTTAGATATAATTGGTTAATATATATATTAAGTGAATTATGTAACGGGAAAAAGAAGTGGAGTAGTTTTAAAATATGCGCTTTTGTTAAAAGCAACATTTAATCTGTGTTAATGATGGATTTGTTAATGTAGAGTTATCGTGTTCAAGAGCGTGTTAGGGTTTGTCGTGTACATTAATTTCTAGCTCAGATTGCTGTTAGCATTATTGATTGAAATTGTCCATAGTCATTATCGTGGTCAAAAAGAGAACTTATTCCTATTTAATGGTAACGAAATGACATGAATCAGATAGAATCATGATAATAGAGTATAGATGAGGTGGAGAGGTGTGATGTGTGCGGCTGGGATGCTCGTGAGTGGAGGCTGGTGCTTATATAAAGACGGTATGTGTAAGTTAACATTAAAAAAGAATAAAAAGATAAATTTATGTTTAATTTTTTTGTTATTTTTTTTTTTTTTTTTTTTGTTTTTTGATTTTTTGTTTTTTTTTTTTATATTTTTTTTACGAATTACTACTTATGTTCGGTTCACTGTTAACCATAGTATTTAATACCTTAAATATCTATGACGACTTATTAATGGGCGGCAACGAGGGGATTCGCATGTAAGCGCAATCACTGCAACTCTTCTCCGTCTTCTTTTTATTCTCTTCAGTCCTTTGCCTTAAGTTCGGGTCTGTATTTGCACCCTTGCTTTCCATGGCAATCGGGGTGTTCTAGACCATATATATAAATACATAATCGAAAACGAGATGTCTTGATAGTTCTAAAAATACAGGAAGAAGAAGCGGTAATATTTTAATTATTTATTATAAGAAAAAAAATAACAGAAGTAAAATATAATTATAATTAGTTTAAATTTAAGGATAGTAGCTATTTTCTTAAAAAAAATGTAGTGTAATTATTATGGAAGAAATTTGAATCCTTTCGGCATCTTATATAGATTGTTATAGATTTTATCGCGCGTATTCGTGTAAAGTAATCAGCGGTTGAGGGGAGTGTGTTTATTCTTTTATTTGCCTTAGAGACTTAAAAACGAAGAGAGGAGAGGAGAGGGGGGGGAGGGGGGAGGAAAGAGGGGGGGGAGGGGAGAAGGGAGGGGGAGAAGAGAGGGGAGGGGAGGAAGGAGGAGGAGAGGAGGAAGGAGGGGAGGAGGAGAGGGGAAGGGGGAAGGAGAGGGAAAAGAGGGAGGGGGGGAAAGAGTGGGAAGAGGGAGGGAAAGGAAAGGGAGAAAAAAAAAGGAGGAAAGAAGAGAGAAGACAAGGGAGAGGGAGAAAGGAAAAGGGAAGAGAGAAGGGGAAAGAGAGATAAAAGAAAGAGGGGGCGAAAAAATGAGAAACGGAGGGATAAGGATAAGCAGAGGCAAGGAAAAAAACGAAAGCGCGAAGCGCGCGGAGGAGAAGGAGAGAGATAGAAGAGAGAAGATAGGGAGAGATAGAGAGAGGAGAGAGAGAGAGAGAGAGAGAGAGAGAGGAGAGAAGAGAGAAGAGAGAGAGAGAGAGAGAGGGGGAGGAAAAGGAAAGGCAAAAAGCAAGAGCAGGGGAGACGAGCAGCGCGGAAGAGAGAGAGAGAAGAGAGAGAGAGAGAGATAGAAGAGAGAGAGATAGGAGATAGAGAGAGAGAGAGGAGAGGAGAGAGAAAGCAGAGAGAGAGAGAGAGAGATGAGAGGCCGAACAACAAGCGGAAGAAAAGGAAAGTGGGGAGGAAACTGAAAAGCGAAGACGAAAGCAAGCTCCGCGGCGGGAATAAGACGAAAGACGCAAAGTGAGGAAAAGAGCGCAAAATCAAGGCAAGAAAGGAATATTGAAGAGCGAAGGATGAAAAGCTATAGGACTAATCCAACTCCACACAGAAACATCTCTCTTAATAACATGAAATAAAACTACTGGTCTGCCCAGGCAAATTAGCTACTAGCCTAAAAGGTGTCTGACTCAAGCGAGTATGGCGACTCTGAGCTGAAGAATGAGTCATGATTCTATAAGAAATTAAATGAATTAAATAAGTCGGTATAGAGAGATGATCAAGTAGCATAAAATTAAATAATTAGTTAATTATGTATATATTATATATTATTAATATTATTTATTTTCTTGCAACATGTACGGTATACCCTTGGGGAATTCTTTAGAAAAAAAACAAAAAATGACTTGCTAATTGAGTTCGGACGGGCAAATATGAACTTGCAAATGCCATATAAAAAAGGAACTAATTTTTTTTGACTCAGAGAAATACAATTGCCAACAAAGTCGCTAATATTAAAAAATGGGAATCGAGTAGAAATTTAAGTCGGCGGCTTTTCAGTGAGGCTTCGAACGAAATCATATATATCAAGTAGTATTGTTACCTTTGAGTAGATAGCAGCAATTTCTCGAAAACTATTAGAGCTATTGCTTTGAAACTTGGAATATAGGGTATTTAGGTGTTAAGCTCTTACATGCAAGTTTTCAAGTCGACTAGATGTATACAGGGGGTACCTCCCCCTAGACCGACCGCGAAATATGTCGCTACGCCCTTTGGAAGTGTCCGAATGAATGAGTTCGGTTAGGCCTAAAGCCTCTCAATTGAACCAGGTGTTCAGCAGCCCTATTATTATTATTATTATTATTAATATTATTATTATTATTATTATTATTATTATTATTATTATTATTATTATTTATTATTATTTTTTATTTATTTTATTATTATTATTATTTTATTATATTATAATCGAAGATCAATCCCCGAGGGAATCGATTCTGAGTCGAAAACGATTCTCGTAAGGAATCGTTTTTTACGTACTCCGACTCCTACACGGACTTCAGCTCAACCCTCGGGTCTGCATCCTCCGCCTCACCTGTATCCTACTTCCAACTCAGCTCCCGCTGACGCCGGTTTCAAATTCTCTGCACAGTTCCGGTCAAAACACCTGTGTCCGGACTTCTCTCTTCCGGTTCCGAACGCAAACCTTCTTCTCTGACTCTGGCTCCGCTCAGTCCCTAGGTTTTCTGCTGCGGGTTCCATCTCCGCACCGCACGCAATCGCCCTCACCGCACCGCTCGACTCTCTCTCTCTCTCCAATTCTCTCTTCTCTCTCTATCTCTCTCTCTTCTCTCTCTCTCTCTCCTCTCATCTCTCTCTCTCTAATATATAATATATTAATAGTATCCATATATATATCTCTATAATATATAAATATATATATATATATATATTATATATTAATAATTATAGTATATATATATAATATAATATAATATATATATGATTTTGAAGGGAATCGATTTTAGGCTCCGGCTCCGGCACCAGCCTATGGCTCCGACATATATATATATATGCTACATGGGTTAGAGTTTATTATATCGGGTTAACATTTAAGGGGGGTTAGTTGGTGATATACCTCGCTCTACGGACGAGGTTACGGTCAGTGGCCACGCCTCGGGGGCCCCCGCCCCTCTAAAAAAATCGCCAGTTCGTAGAAGGCTGAAATTGGGAGAGGATTCAAGAGTTGAATTTCTAGAAAAAGAATTGGTATGTGGACTGGAGGGATTGGGCTCCGGAACTGGTCTGGAGCCTATTGCGGGGATGAAGTAATACATTCGTATAACAACAATATTTGTGTGCTTATAATTGTTATCGAAATCCCGTAGATACTGCGAATATGAATGGTTATAAGTCCGTATATATAGGTTGTCTAGGAACCCCCACGGAGGGGGACCCAACTGAAAAAAAGCACAGAGTGCAAAAACAGAAGACGGAAGGCGTAAGGAAGAAGGATGAAGGAAAGAATAAGGAAAGAAAGACTGGGGAAGGAGAGACTCAGAGGAGTAGGATTTGACAGCTGTACCGAGCTTGCTCCGGGGCGGTGCCGAATTAATAAACAGTCGTCTGTCCCATATAAGTATCAAAATATATGTTTAATAAGGTCGTAAAACTCGAACATGAAGTGTAAATTGGAAAAAAAAAAAAAAAAAAAAAAAAAAAAAAAAAAAAAAAAAAAAAAAAAAAAAAAAAAAAAAAAAAAAAAATTAAAAAATAAAATTTGATTTTTTTATTCTTTTTAATGTTTAAAAACTTTAAAAAAAAATACGCCTTTCTATATAAAGCC
>JABUQX010076845.1:25000-28593 GCA_015478945.1 Trachelipus rathkii | reverse complement strand
TAGAGAGAGAGTTTGTGTATGAAAGAAGAGAGAGAGGAGTTTGTGCATGAGAGAAAGAGAGAGAGAGTTTGTGTATGAGAGAGACAGAGAGGAGTTTGTGTTATAAAGGAATGAGGCAGGACAGAAGGACAGAGCAGACAAAAGACAGAAGAGAATGAGATAAAATATTATATAGATTACTAGACTTTGCTATTATAAGAAAATTTTGTGGTTTTGGAATGGATAATTGTGTTAGATGGACCACGTGAGCATTACGGCAAATAAACATTTACTTGATCAATATGGTTACCGAAGCATAAGAAGAGATTGTTCTTTAATAGTTTGAGACCTTGAAATTCATACCCGAGAGAGAGAGGGAGAAGAGAGAGAGAGAGAGAGAGCATAGAGAAAGATGAGAGAGAGAGAGAGAGGAGAGACGAGAGAGAGAGAGAGAGAGGAAAGCTTGAGAACTTTAAATAAGCAATTACGATAACATAACGGCAAAATATTAAAGTATATTTTGTTATATATAAATATTTAAATACTTATCTAACCCTCACGGGTCTGTGAAACATGAGGCAGAGCCCTCCTAGGTATAGGATTATCTGCTATGCACTAATATACCCAAAATTAATAAACCATTTTAATATATTACGATTTTCATTTGTTGCGGTTTGATTAATTTATTTATTTTATACATTTCAGTTGTTAATTTTTTATTACGGGTAGGATGTATTATGTTGCGCTCATCATTTTTTAAATTTATTGTTATTTTATTTAAGATTTTTTTTTTTAATTTTTGGAAATATTTTTTGACTGCTAAATATATTTGCAACATCTAAAATTCTAAAATTCTTAAAAATAACAATTTCTCAACGACCTCTATAACCAAAAAGTATCAAAAGCTTTATATATATATATATATATATATATAATATATATATATATAATATATAATATATATTATATATATATATATATATATATTATATTAATTATATAATATATATATATATATATATAATATATATATTATAATATATATATATATATATATATATATATGCAAGAATATAAGGAAATTAAAGTAGAGGGAAGAAAGAAGACGAGTTAGGAGTTAGTGATACGATAATTTCCCCCGCCATTCCCATTTTCCATTACCCTTTTACCTTCATTATAACACATCTTTCCATATTCTTAGTAGAAAATCCATTAAAATTGTTCCCGCAGAAAGTCCGGTCTGAGAGGCGGCGGGAATCGCAAAGTGTAATTACTTATTATTCTAAAGTTAAATATTTCATTAGGAAAAAAAAATAAAATAAAAAAAATCCTCATTTTTAATAACCTTCCATTCGTGGGGAAAAAAATTTATTTCCCAACAAAAAGATTAGTGCACTTTATCTCTATATATAATATAATATATATAATTATTAAATATATATATATATATTATATAATATATATAATATATGATATATAATATATATAATATATATAATATATATATATATATAATATATTATATATATATTATATAATATATATATAGTATATATATATATATATATATATTATAATATATATAATATAAGTATATAGTATATATATATATATATATATATTATATATATAATATATATATATATATTATATATATATATATATATATATATATTATCTTATATTATATAATATAATATATTATTATAATGAAAATTACCAAAAGGTTAAAAACAAAAAGATTAAAGAATTAAAATTATAAAATTAAAAACACTAAAACCGCAAATTTTCGAGACAAGCAGTTTCCTTTTCAAGCGATATTATTAAAATGACAAAGTGAAGAAAAAAATAAAAATAAAATATAACTAGACAAACAAACTTACTTAGCGAAATCATCAATTATTGTTAAGTAAGTATGTTTTGTCAAGTTTCATTCCGCTAACAGCTATTTTTTAAATACGGGATTTCTCTTCAAAATATTTGTGACGTCACTAATTCAAAATTTACCTTTATTAATATTCGTATTAGTTTTGTTATGAATTAAATGTATTTTAGTATATCCTGGCAATTTAAACTTCGATACAAAAAAGATTGTTCCAAAAAATGTAAACTTAGTGTAGTCGATTCCGGGTCATGTCGTTTATCTGCCTCCACCTCCATATACAAATCGATCGCATGGATTCGAACATATATTTATAAAAGTGAAATAAAACTGTGAAGAGTCAAATTTAAACTATAGTAATAAAACAACTTCATACCTTTAAAAATATTTTTTTTTTAAAGTTTAAATCTATGTAAACTAGCGTAACTCAACATAACCTTACTTAGCGTATCATAACCTCACCTAACGTAATTTATTTTTATATTTATAATTTATTTCACTTTGCATTGTTTAAAAAAAACAAAAAACACGCATCTGGCACTGTACGCACTTTGTACATTTTGTTCGAAAACGTAGGTTTAAAAAAAATTTGACTTAAGCTTAACTGAAAGCAGATAACCGACATGAGTCTGAGTTTAATTTTACACTGAAATAAAATTTTTATAACATATTTAAATGAAAAATAATAATGTCGGACTAAATAAAATAAATTGCAGGGAGTGCACAAATAAATATTTAAGAGAAACCAACAATTTAAAAAAGAATGTTACCACATATCATATTCTTTAAGAATTGATGATGGGAAATCATCAGCGTTAGTTACTCATGGAAGAAATAAAATTTGTTGTATAAATATTAATAATACATCTTGATTTCAGTAATAAATAACAACGATTTGAGAAAATTAGGCGAATTATTCTTATTATAAGAACTAATAAAATCATTTTCTGAATTTTGTTTTGTTTTTGTTTCTGAGAGCGGACCTCACCAAAGGGAATATGCCGTCCCTCCAGGCAGAACAAAAAACTGCCCTAGGCTACCCGAGCTTCAAGTGCAGGGAACCACCTGCACGAGCAGCCCGTTGATTACTCTCCCATTTGATAATTCGGTGACAAATAATATTTTGAAGGAAAATCATTTTTTTTTTTAAATGTGTATGGCGGAATAGCTATGGATTTTTTATATAGGTAGGTTGTCAAGGTTTCATATGGCGTCGTAGTTTTACTTTTTCAAATTTTCTTCCCCTCATCTTTTTAATAATGTCTGCTTGAAAAGCACCAAAGAGTCAAAAAACATTTTCTCGATAAGACATTGGTGGCTTTCGCGGAAGATTTGAAGAGATATAGCAAGATATTGAAATAAGAAAACGATTGGAGGAACCCAAAGTTGTGTGCATGAGTATGAGAGTTCTAAGAGAGAGAGAGGAGAGAGAGAGAGAGAGGAGGAGAGAAAAGAGAGAGAAGAGGAGAGAGAGGAGAGAGAGAGAGAGAGAGAGGTTTACCATAAAAGGAGAAGGATTGAAACTAAAGGAAATTTTTAATTTGCTAGCTTTACTCCAAGAAAATCAGGAAAACGAAGCAGCCCAAACCTCCATCATCAAAGTCCACCAATTCCCAGGTGATAATGAAATGGGAGAAGGGAGCTAAACAATGAGCATTTTTGAAAGCCATTTTCTAGGCTGAGATTGCTTGTTACATTTTTAAAAAGAATTTAATCAGATTGTTGATTTAAT
>JABUQX010076845.1:2500-20000 GCA_015478945.1 Trachelipus rathkii | reverse complement strand
TTATATATATATATATAAATATATATAATAGTATAATATTATGTATATATATAATATATATATATATATATATTATTATTATATTATATATAATATATTATTATATATATAATTATATATATATATATATATATATATAATATATATGATATATATTAATATATATATATATATATATATATATATATAATATAATATATATATATATATATTAATATGTATATATAATATATTATAATATATATATATATATATATATATATATATTATATTAGTATATATATATATAATTATATATATATATATATATATATATTTATATTATTATATTATTAAATAAATTATTATTTTTCAATATATATGACAATGTCCTATTTCTTCAAACACAAAATACAAAACCTAAAATAGGATTCGGCATTTACAAAGCAAGACAAACTAAATCGATCATTTAAGAGCAGGTCTTGATAAACCAGCTTGATTTTTCTAGACAACACCAAAAGTGGACGATTGACGCATCGCAACGCGCCTTTGATTTCAATAATTTCAACAACAGATTGATAAATAAGTAAGCTTGCACTAAAATTCTTCTACGCGTACTTCAGGATACGCAATTTTCCAGGCTTGCCTCGCTAATTAATGACAGTGATTTCTTCATTGAAGAAAATTATATTGACATTCATCAAAGTATGAAGCGCTTAGCAAAAACTATCACAGGGAAAAATAATCGATAGTTTAAAAAAAAAGCAATTGAAGTAAATATCAATCGCACTGTGCGATCAGTACTAACGATAGTTTGTCAAGCATTCCTAAGACTTTTGATGAACAGTTTATGAACAGTTTAGAGATTGATCTCTATTACTCTATTCTATATATATATATATATATATAATATATATATATATATATATTTGACATATATTTATATATATATATATATATATAATATATATATATTATATAATAATATATATATATTATAATATAATATATATATATATATATATATAAATATTATATAGTATACTATATAAATATATAACTTATATCAGTGCGGCATCCTGCCTTCGTTGCATGTTTGTGCAACGACCACTTTTTTTCCTATATCAACGATATTTTGTTTTTTAATTATTTGTCAGAAAAATTTCAAATTACTCATATATATATATATATATATAATATATAAATATATATATATATATATATACTATATATATATATAATATTATATATTATATATATTATATATAAATATATATATATATATATATATATAACTCGTAAAAGCCGATATATATAAGACTTCCGAATTTTCCTCGCGTTGCGATTATAATGCAACTTTCTTTAAAACGTATCTCCATCGAAGCAATGAAGGAAATAATTTTGAGAAGTTGTAACTGATTTAACATTAGCTTATATAGGAAACTCGTTGTAAGGCATGTCTCAACTTCAATTGTGAAAAATAACGATATAAAAATCGTTCGTTTTAAATTTTTATTATATTTCTTGTAGCTCAATTTTGTGATAAGTCACTGAAAGAATATTATATATAATATATATATATATTATATATATTATATATATTATATATATAAATAAATAAATATAATAATTAATATTATATTATATATATATATATATATATATAATATATATATATAATATAATATATAAATAATTATATATATTATATATTATAATAATATAATATATATTATATATATATATATCTGGTTGATAAGTGACTCTTTACGTCTACACCAGATGGAGGTTTGAGTAAACGCGGCAGATTCCTGATAATTTTTATTCTACATCCTAAAAATCTTCAAAATTCCAAAAAAACCAGTCTATAAAACCTAATAAAAGTAATAATGGAAAAACATTATAAAATTAAATGTCTTTTACAATTAATGAGTTTACAAATAATGAAATAATTAAGTAAATTTTTTAATTAGTATAATTGTTCCAATTATTTCATGAATACATAAAAATCATTTTAAAATAAACACATCAAACTATTGATTCAAATCATATTTTTATTAAAAATAATAAAAGATTAATATCCAATATTAATAATTAATTACAATATATAAATATTTCAAAGATAATTTAACAAATATATTTCATGAGATATAGCAAACATCTTTATCTTTAAAACAATAAAATTTTATGTAAACTTGGCTTTAAATTTTACTACAGAATTACTTAGTATCAAATTACATTATTATTTATTCATATTATTTTTATTATTATTTAAAATAATTCACTCATTACCCTTTGCACAGCGTGTGGAATGTTTTTTTAAATGAAAAGTGAGAACGTCGCTTTGTTCGTCTCAAATTAACCTGTCTTTGTCTTTTACCATATTATAATTTAAAAAATGGAAGAAAAACGTATATAACTTTTTGTACATTATATAATATATATTATATATAATATATTAATATAGTCAAAGATAATATTACTATATCATGTTTCACTTCTTTTATTTAAACTCCTATCTTAATATAATTTTCGCCTATATGAACTACTAAAGGAGCTATTTCATTAGCTTTTTACTTAGCAGATCTCAGGCCCAAACAAACGACTTTTTCGATGTTCCAACCCTTTTTAAAGAATCGCTTCCCCCATGTCTCTCTCTCTAACCCCTACTCTAAATCTCTCTAAACCCTCAAGTTTCTCTCTCTTATTCCCCATCATTCTCTCTATCCCTTTTCCTGAAGTGAAGCCTCAAATGGATTTCTTATAAATCTAGATTGATTCCTAGATTGATTCCTAGATTGATTCCTAGATTGATTCCTAGATTGATTTTTTAGGAATAGATATTTCCAAATTGAGAACTGAGTCACAGACGGATTTCAACATCTTTGGCGCCAACTTTACGACCAAAAAGCTCAACAAACTGATGATTCAGGCCATAAAAAAGATATTAAGAGGAAAGTTAGTTAAACAAAAAATGTTGCAAGAGAGCTAATGTTTTGAGATATTAATTTCGAAACAGAGTTTGTTTTTGAAATATTATTTTATCTTCAAAGCAATAAAGAATTATTGATTTTTATTTATTGGGAAATCTAAATTTTACAATAAGGACTCTGCCTCAGAAAATTAAAATTCAAAGGATTTTAATTCCATTAGTACTATAAACTTATAATTCAAAAACAAACGCAGAAAGGGTATTAGTCATATAGAAAGGATATTAATCCAAGTTAGCAATGTTAGAATATACTTCCACTTCTTGAGAAGTAGATTGCCTATATGGAATAGGTGGTGGCATAGGAGGTTTGGGTATTAATGATTGTCTAAATTTTATGGGAGGCTGTACCAAGGGTTCAATTTCAATTTGATTCTGTGGGGTATTTTGAACTGGGGTTACCTCTAATGGAAGGGTTGACATGGGTATATTAATTCAATGGAATATCTTTGCGGTTTCTTGATTTAATCTTTCAAACATTTTCTACACAATGCTTTTCTATAAGACACCAGGTCAAATAAATAATCACTATTAATGAAAAGAATAAAATGAAAACACTAGTAGTTCCTCCAACCGATAATGGGATTAGTTTACTGAGAAATATGAAGTTAATGGGTGGAGGGTATTATTCAATACTGTCCTAGTCTCTATTCCAACTGAACTTCTTCATTATTTGAAAACTTTTGGAAAATATTGCTGCAGAAGATATTTGGCAAAGCAACATGAGTTAAAAAAATTAAACAAAACTTTATCGGATTGAGGCAATTAAAGAAGATAATGAAATATTCTCTCTAAATGAAGTTGGGATTTATTAATTTGGATAATTAGCAGAGTAAAAGTACAATAACCATGAGGAATGATTGAAAATAAAATTATTATATGCTGTACAGATGGGTCTCGCAGGGAAATGGAAGCCTTAATTTTTTCTGCAAAAGATATAATAGTAAAATGTCCTAGGGTTACTGTGAAGGGTTCTTTAGATTTAAAGATAGTTATAGGACATGATGAGAAATTAGTAGTATAGTTAAGCAAAAGCGAGAGCAAGCAAGCATGTTTTGTCATCAATGGATGTAAAAGGTTGTGATTGAGGGCAAACCGCTGTTTTCCCTATGTTGCGACAATAGTCGTGAATTGAATTTCGCAAATAAGTATATTTTCTCTGACCATAATTAACGAAAAGATAATTATTCGGTGTATTATACACATTATTCGAACATAAGTTTCAGTTAGATGGATGAATGTGGGAAATGGAATTAACTTATATGAAATAAATTTCTCATTTGAAATGAATGGAATTAGGGTAATTAATTCGTATGGGTTAGTGGTTGATTTTATAGTTCCATGAGTATGTCTAAAAATGAATGGTATGTTTTGTTCGCTTATCTAATTGGTATGATAGGATGGAATTTAGTGGTTTGGCATTTCTTAGTCATAATATGGTAACAAAAAGATGGCGTGGAGTAGAGTGATCATTAGTATCTGTGATTTTATCTAATTGCAATGATGTGATAACTAATTGATGTTCATTGTAAAACTGTTAACTGAATGTTCAACTAATGTAAGTAATGATTGGACACTCCAGTTGATTAAGTATGTTGTGGGTTGCAAGTGATCTGTTTTGAAATTCAATTAATTTCTGTAAGTTAATTTGAAATTCTGTTAATGTTCGGGTATTTGACTTCAACTGTTCTTTAAGCTCATTAACTAATAAATTTGAAGTACTCGCGAAATTTCCTAATATATTAATCTTTTTTCTTAAAAATTTGATTTGTTTATCAGTAGCGGTACCAAATAAAATATTAAGAATATCTCCTCCCAATTCGAAAGCCGCTCTTTTATATCTAGTTTGAGAGTGGACCCATGGTAAGCTTTTAATTTCAGCTAATTTAAGGGATATTACTTTAGTTCTAATTTTAATGAGTTGAAATTCCCATTTGTGCGCTCGTTGATTTATGGAAATATTAATAAAATTATCATTAAACGCAGGCAAAAATTTATCTTTTAAAGTATCTATCATTTTAGTGGTTCTATAAATAGTGGTTTTAATTTCTGATGGGCATTCTAAAGATACAATTCAAGTCAAGATATCCTTCTATGAAATTTACTTCACCGGAGTGATACAAAATGATACCTTGCAGACTCTGTCTCTTCATTAATTTAGTGGAGATATAAGACTGCAGGTAAAAAAGAAGTAATGCAAAAAACTGGGAGCGTAACATTTCATTACAGTTCTGAAAATATTTACTTCGATTTAATAAATTGAGGTCGCCTTTTTAACTAAAGAAAATGAAAATAAGAATTAATTAAATAATGACATTGTCAGGATTCAAAATGCTTTTTAAAAGTTTACCTATGATTATCTAGCTTTACGTTAATTTTTAAAATTAAACATTGAATAGTTTGATATGTTTCTGATAATTGGATCTTGGATAATAAACTAAAGATAAGTAAAGTTAAAACATTCTTGATTTAATTAAAAATAAAAATTAAAATTAAAAAAAAGCTTTAAGTAAACTTGAAAAATTGTAGATTCTGATTAATCATGAACGTTAAAAATTAAAAATTAAAGATTAGGTATAGCATTTGAGGCTAATTAATATTAATAAAAGCTGATCAGGCTAATTAATATCAATCAATCAAAGCTGATTATAGCATAAGGCTAATTCTGAATTAAAATTAAAAATTAATAAAATTCTTAATATTAATAAAAGCAAACTGATTATATAGCTGAATGCTAATACTTAATTAAAATTAAATAAAAATAAAAACAAGCTGATTATATTTTTATTATTCTAATATTAAAACGAAATTTTTCGATTTTTATTTTGTTTTCTTTTTAAAATAAAAAATAATAATAAAAAAATAATGTTACTAATAAAAAATAAAAGTATATAAACGTTGTTATTTTACGAACGTAAATTAAAATTTTTCTATTTTTTATGGGGTTTTTTTTAGTTTCAAAAGAAAAGAATGCCCCTGGTTGGCAAAAAAATTATCCAAATTCGTAACGGACATAATAAAAATATAGAAACTTATACTAAAAGATTAAAAATAGAAAAGGGTAAAATGTGTATTTTGTGTATTGTAATAGAAAATATAAAAACTTAAACCTAAAGGTTATGAACACAAATAAAATAAAATAAAATATTTATTTACAAAAATTTTATACAATCTAAGAGATTTTAACTCTTAGGAGGTAAATAGTAAAGTCTATTTCCTCTTCTAGTCATCTCTAATGGCAAAACAACTGGCGGTCTCTGTAATTCTGTTTCAGATGATTCCTTTGTTGCTTCTTCCGTTCTTGGTGGTAGAGATTGAAGAGATTCATGCTCTCTTTGTCTTGTTTGACTTCTTGTAACTCTTCGTTCCACATCCCTCGGACCTCTGAATTGCTGGTGAGGTCTATACGACGGATCTTCTTTTCTATCATCTCTTGTGCCTTCAGATGTTGATAAATCCATAAATTCCTCTGGAGGTGTTACCTCATCATCTTTGGGAAGTGCTTCAGAACTTGGCACATTATCCCCTACAGTTCCATCTGCAAGTGGTGTTACCAAAGCATCCTCTTGTACTTCTGCAATGACAGGCTGTTCCTCATGTTCAGAACTGTCTGAATCTTCTTGTCTGATTGGTGATAGAGACGGTCTATATCCTCCTACTTGAGTTCTTGTTTGAGGAGTAGAATTTATCAATCTACTTCCTTGAGGAGTATCAGATATTCTTTGATTACAAGAAGTTTGTGTTTCTACTACAGGATTCTGCTGTTCTTGTGTTGAATCCTCTGGTATAACGTTTTGTTCGTCATAAAAATTAGGGGGAATCCACGAAGAAGTGGTTGGAGATTCTTGATCATCTTCCTGTCGATCTACTTCTTCAGGTTCCACTCTTGTTGTTCTTTCTGTTGTATCTTTTGGGGAATCCAACGTTTCTTGAATTGCATCTGGATTCCAAATCTCATCATTATCAAATGAAAAATGAGATTCCGTAATCTTTTCAACTGGAATTATCTTCACATTATCCCGGTGAACCGGAAATAATTTCGTTGAATTTAAACACGAAAGCATAAGCTTATTTGGCTCCTTTATTTGATTTACAATAAAAGGGCCTTCAAATCTTTTGTTCAACTTTGAACTTTGCTCTGGTTTTTTGACAGCATTTACAAAAACATAATCGCCCACTTTCAATTCTCTTTGTGTGGCATGTTTGTGCTGTTGTTCCATAGCTTTAATTGTTTCTTTTTCTAGATTTTCTCTAGCTAAGTCTCTTATTGCTTCCATTCTTTCCACTACGACATCTACCTCATCTGAAATGAATTTTCTATTTTCCGATTTATTTGTAAATGGAGAGACATAATCAGGCATCTCGTAGGGAAGTCTCTTTAAATATCCATGCAGGACAAAATGTGGAGATGATCCAATTGATCGATTATACGATGTATTAATTGCTATTTGAGCAAAAGATAAGTATTTGGACCAATCTCTATGATTATCTTTTACGAAATGACGGAGGAAATTTTCAATATCTGCATTCAATCTTTCAACTACACCATTTTGGCTTGGTTTGTAGGGCAGAATATTAACCTTTTTTATCCTCCAAGCTTTTACATAGCTCTTTGAACGCAGCTGATGTGAACTCTGGGGCATTATCTGAAGCTAGTATTTCTGGACTAGAATGCCGACATATCACTCTTTCTTGTAAAGCTTGAGCAAATTCTTGGCTTGTTCTTGATTTACAGGCCACTAACTCGCAGTAGCGTGTTAAAACATCTCGGAAGACGAGAATGTGTTTGGCTCCTGAAATCGAACATGTGGGAAGTTTTCCTATACTATCCACATGTACTCTAGAAAACGGAGTATAAGGAAGAGGCCATCTGTTAATTTCTGCTTTTGGAGGCCTTGGACCTTTAACCTTAGCACAGGATACGCACTGAGAACAGTACTCCTTTACTAACTTACTTAGATGAGGAAAAACGTATCTCTCTCGAACTCGTTTTTCAGTCCTCTGTTGTCCTCCATGCCCACTTCCAAGTGAAGAATGGCAATGATCAATTACTGAGGAGTAGATCATGCTATCTGGTACTTGTATTACATAAGGTTCCTTTCTAGTTGCATAGTACAGCACTTTCTTATGGAAAATGTGTGGATAAGTCTTGGGGTTTTCCTTAGCCCACTTAACTAATTCTTTTAATCTAGGGCAATTCTCTTGTTCCCTATTAAAAGTTTCTTTTGTTAAAATAAAATCTTTTCTTGGTAGCATCGGTTTCTTTTCTCCTCTAAAGAAATAAACATTCGGTGCTTTTGCTGGGTGCCTACTCAAATAGTCAGGCGGTATATTTGTTTTTCCCGTCTTATACCTTATAGTTGGTGAGAAACTATTAACAAATAAGTTCCACCGGGCCAACCTCCCGGTTTGCTGCTTGTTGCGAAATAAGTAAACCAGTTAGAGGTTGAAAATTATCAAGTTAATATAGTGATGGGGTAACCAAACACTGTATTCTTAAACTTCTGTAGTGAAAAGACAACAGCTAAACACTCCTTTTCTATAATATCATAGTTGAGTTCACTGCCTCTTAACACTCTTGAAACAAAGGACAATGGCTTTTCTTTGCCATCGTCCGACATTTGGTAAAGAACACCCCCTATTCCATAGTCACAGGCGTCTGTACCTATAAAAAATGGCTTGGAATAATCTGGAAAAGTTAACTGAGGTTGTACCACAAGCTTCTCTTTTAAGAGTTCAAATGCTTTTTGGTGTTCTTCCTTCCATTCAAACTTAACATTCTTTTTTATTAAGTTATATAATGGTTTCGCAATTAGTGCAAAGTCACTAATTAAGAAGCGAAAATATGAGAAAAATCCTAATAAGGATTGTGTTTCCTTAACACTTGCTGGAGGGACGAAACTCTTCATTGATTCTATCTTCGCTGGATCTGGTGAAATTCCGTCTCTTCCTATTTTAAATCCTAAATACAAAACTGAAGTTTGTAGAAAATGACATTTAGTCAATTTAACTCGCAATTTATTTTTTCTAAATGCGGTAAAAACTTTCTTTAAGTTTTCAAAATGTTCTGCCTTATTTTTACCCATGATTAAGACATCATCCAAATATACTTGGGCAATAGGTCCTAATAAATGGTTCAACGCGACTTGCATTGTCCTAGCATAGGTACTTGGAGCATTGCGGTGCCCAAATAATAATCTGGTTGGGCAGAATAAGCCTTTCCTAGTACGGAAAGCCATTAATTTCTGTGTTTCCTCCTCGACTTCGAGGGAATGGTACGCGTCGATCAAGTCACAACTAGTGAAAATCGTACTGCCGCCTAGGGACGAAAATATTTCGTCTATTGAGGGCAATGGGTACACATCTGGGACACTGAAGGAGTTCAGGTGCCTATAATCTATACAAACACGAGGTTTGTTAGAGTTTTTCTTGGCCACCACCAGTAGAGGTGAACTATGTGGCGAATAGCATTAATATATCCTTTCTTTAAAGCTGCATCTGTGAAATTATCTATGTCTTCCAGATAGCGATGTGGGAGACGATACTGTTTTCTAAAAATAATCTTTGGAGCATCTGGGGTAAGTTCTATTTCAAACTTTTGTATGGGACACACAGGAACTGCATCATCATCTAGAGCAATAACGTCCTTGTATTCCATTAACAAATCAAGAAGTTCTTCTAAATGCTCAGGTTTCTGTAAAATAGAAACATCTGCTTCTTCTTTACTTAAATTTTCTGTTACAATCTCTCTGTATGCATTTTTCAACTGTTTATCTGATAAATTTTCTGAGCAGGTTACTATACAAGTAGAACCTATTTGCTTATTTTCTGTAGCAGTTGCAGTTTTATTAAAATCTTCTTTTTCAATGAGTTCTAAAATAGGATGACATTTTCCTATATTTTTATTTTTTCTTAAATAAAAAGATTTGTCACTTAAGTTAATATAACTTAAGATAACTTCATTGTTTCTAACTGGGCATACAGAATTTGCAAAATATAATGGCCCTAAGGAAAAAGCAGGTGTTATTAAACACTTCTTTTCCAATTCCAAATCTCTTTTATTCTCAGGTCTGACTTTCAAATAACCATAAGATTGAGCAGGTGCCATTGTTTCTTCTATTAATAACAATTGAATTTCTATTTCTTCATCTGCTATTAAAGGTCCTTCCTCTATTGGAGGAAGTTGTGAATTTTCTTTGTTCTCTTGAAGAACAACAGAATTTTTATTTATTTCTATCTTTGTAGGCTTCTTCAATGAGCCTTTAATAATTTCTGTCTTTGTAGGCTTCTTCAATGAGCCTTTAGTAATAATTCTCTTTGTAGGCTTTTCCAATGAGCCTTTATTAAATAATTTCTGTGTAGGCTTTCCAAGAATGGAGCCTTTGTTAATTAATCTCTGTATAGGCTTTTCAATTGAGCCTTTATTAATTAATTTCTGTGTAGGCTTTCCAAGAATGGAGCCTTTATTAATTAATGGTTTACAATTATCACTGTAATTGTTTAATTTAAACTTATCATTCCTATTGGAATCTTTTCTATGATTATTAATCATTCTGTCTTTCTTAGTTATCTTTTTAGCTTGATTCATGAGAAAAAAGCTCCCCCTAATTTGGCCAAGATTCTGACTTTAATTTCATTAGTTCCTTCTTTAAGATTTAAATGCGATGAAGAAAGGTCTATGGTTATAGGTAAAGTAGCTAAAAGACTTGTACCTAATAAAATTCCATTCCAAGCTCCAGTGCTTTCAGTTTTACATACTAAAAAGGTAACTGGGTAATATTTTTGGTGTAGCCTTAGAAGTAGATCAACTTCTCCTATAGGATGGATCATCTGAGTTCCAATCCCTTGGACTATAATACTAGCCTCTTTAAGAGATAGTTTGAATCTTCCTTCTCTTTCTATTTCTTTTAATCTATCCAACGAAATCAAACAGGTTGTGCTCCCTAAATCTAGTAGGCTATGCACTTCAACCTCGTTCTGACCTTTTGTTGGAGTCAAAAATATTGACAAAAAATAATGACATCCCAATTTTGGGGGTCTAATTCCTACACCAAAGAAGCTAGAGGTTACTATAACACCTCTCTTCTTTAAGCTTGAAGTATTTTCTTTAATTTCTGTTCTATTTACCATTTCTTCATTTAAATCTTTGCCTGGAATCAAAAATTTTGTTCTCTTTCTGAGAGATCTGGTTGAAAAAACTGTTCGTTCTCTTCTTCTTCATCTTCAGCTCCAGATATTTCTTCATGTTCTGGATCTGCTTGGTGATTAGAAATCAGATGAACGCGAGTTGTTTTCTTAGGACTCTTACCTTGATGGCTACGCTCATTCTTAGAGTAAGAGTTTGTCTTTCTAGTATTTGAATCATTTTTAATCTCGACTCTTCGAGCTTTGACCCCATTATCAAAATCAGTGGGGTTATTATATGGTATAACCATATTATTTTCATTTTCATTTGGGATCCACACAGGTGCATTCTTGCAATTAGACGTCGAACCCCTGGCGTGGAATTTCCAACATACTCGGCAATATGTGGTATTCCAACCACAGTTTTTAGAATGATGACCTAAAGATTCACACTTTAGGCAGTAGTCCATGGACTTTATCTCTTTACTGGAGAGTTTTTTCATCACTCCCTTATTAGGTCTGATATTTGGAGAAGGGCTTGTCCTTTTTCCAGAATTTCTAGAAGTATTCTTTTTATTTCTCCATTCCATGCTCTTGTTCTTCATGGAAGGGTTGTACACAGTTCTTTCTTTTCTAGTATCACTGTTATTAGTGCTATTATTCTCTGTATAAAATACTCTAACTGTATTTCTTCTATCTTGTTCTGCTCTATGGTTAGTTTGGAACAAGGCACCTTCTTCTATTTGACTGAGTTTCTCCAAAATTTCTACAAAACTCAAGTCTGGATTAAAGACTTTTAAAACCTTTTCTCTTAGTCTTCGACTATCGCTGTGCTCTTCCGTTCTGTCTTCGGTCGTAGTCATGATTATGGTATTTAAAGATTGAGAAGTCATAATTAAGATATTTATTTGTTGAGAAGTAAATCCAAAGGAAGTCTCAATATCAATGAGTTTTTTCTGGTATTCCCAAAGGAGATTCTTCACGTCCAACATGAATTCAGTAAGAGTTACATGTGGTCTCCTTTGAAATTTCATGAACTGTTTCAATATACAGAAGATTGTCTCGGTTTTTTCTGGTTTGAGAAAAATCTTCAATTGAATTAAAAAGTCCTCTAGGGTCTTGCACCTAGAGAAGCTGCTATCCTTCAAGATATACTGGCGGGCCTCGGATATGAAATCAGAAGAGATGGTGGTCTTAGCATAGTCTATTTTCTGTCGTTCAGTTATTAGGCCTAACGTACGTATCTTCTCTTGTAACGTAGAAAGGTAATCCTCAAATTTAATTCCCACCCAAGCTTGTGTCTTGGTATTTCTTCCATACAATTTTAATTCTTTAGGCAATTCTGGTAATGGAGGGGCATACGCAGCGTTTGGATAGTATCCTCCATAAGGGGGTCCATATGGATATGGATTGTAACCTGGTTGCATTGTAGGAAGGGGTTGTTGCCAGCCTGTGTAAGGTGGCTGCATATTTAAAGGATTATTTAAAAGTATTTTGGGGATGGCCCCACGGATTCTGAGGTTGTCCTCCATATAGGGTATCACTTGGTTGGTTCTGTCCCCAAGTTCCACTAAATTCACTTCTATTGTTAAATATTTCTGTCTGGCCATTCCAGGAAGGATAAGTCTTCTTTCTATTTGAAGGGGGAGTGGCCCCCGATGCATTCAAATGTATATTAAAGGTATTATCCAAAACATTTGTCTTTTGAAGCACCTTAGGTATCCTTGTTGTATTTTCTGTATTTCCTGGTTGATGCCAAGTCCCAAGCTGTTCTCTGATTTGGGTTTAACGACATTGTATCAATGTTAGAAGGAGGTAGATATACTGGAGGAAGTCCCATATCCTTTTGTGTGGGTTCCCTTATCTTGGGTTTTGCTCCTGTATTCTCTTCTGTTTTCTGTTCATCCGTAGTCTTTATTTCTGTTACATCATGTTCTTCATCTTGAATAACATCTTCTGTATGGTCTTCTTTATTGGTATCATCCATGTCCTCATCCTTGTTCTCTGTTGAATCATCATTTTCTAAGTCTGTATTATCCCCTTCGGCTCCTCCTGAAGCTCCATTAGGGTCAACTGGTCCGGCTATAGCCCTTTGAACCAGGTAGCAGAGAACGAGAAACAATGTTGAAAATACGAAGACGGTAAAGACTATTGGTTCAAACATAGTCATGATTAATTGTTAATTAATTTAAATTAATCAAATAAAAAAACTAAGTTCTCAAACTGTTTCTAAAAAATAAAAAAAACTAAAGTCTCAATATTTTTCAAAGTTTTCAAAAAAAAAACACTAAGTTTTCAAAAATTTTTTCAAAGTTTTCAAAAATATTCAAACTATTTCAAATATTTTTCAAAAATTTTCTATGTTCAAAGAAAATATGTAAAGTTCTATTTAAATTCAAACAAAAAAATTTTAATAAATAAATATTGTGTAATTAAACAAATTCAACTTTTGAAATTTTTATTTGAACTCGGAAGTCGTGTTTAATACTTTATCACTATAAATTTTAACCTTTTACATGGAATGACTTTTGATCTAATTTCCCAATCTTTAAAAATAATTTTCTTTCAAAATTATTTTAAAAAATTTCAAAGTTCAAAAAATAAAAATAATTTTCTTTCAAAATTATTTAAAGAATTATCAAAGTTCTATTTTCAAAATTATTTAAAGTTCTATTTTCAAAAAATAAAAATAATTTTCTAAAATTATTTAAAGAATTATCAAAGTTCTATAAAAATAATTTTCTTTTAAAATTATTTAAAGAATTATCAAAGTTCTAAAATAAAATAATTTTCTTTCAAAATTATTTAAAAAATGTTCTATGGTCAAAGGTCAACTTATTTGTTCTTCTTTGTCAAAGGTTAACTTATTTGTTCTACTGTTCTTCAAAGTTCTTCTAAGTTCTTCAAAGTTGTTCTATGTTCTTCTATTAAATGTTTTCTGAGTTGAAATCAATCTATCTGTAGACCAACAAATTTATTTTTCCAATTCTGTTATAAATTGTGGTTTCTAAAATTTCTGTTGCAGTAGAATAATATTTCAGGTCAAAAATATGAATTTTCAATTTTTGGATCTAAATATAACAATTCTGTTATTTTTTAGGTCAAAGAAAACAATTTCTAATGTTTTTAGGTCAAAATAAAATAATTTTCTGTATTTAGGGTCAATCAGGGCAATTTTTAGGTCCGTGACCTTTTTTGACCTTTTCTTGACCTTTTGACCTTTATTTGACCTTTTGACCTTGGATGACCCCTAGTGACCCCTGGTGACCCCGGTTGACCTCGGGTGACCTCGGGTGTCTCTTGATGACCTTTGGTCTTAGTGACCTTTTCTGAAAGGTCTAGGGTCTTGTCTAAAAGGTTTTACCTCACTTTGATAATTATTAATTAACGTTTTGTTAAATCACAAAATTTCGATAAAATTAAAAAAAAACTTTTTCAGTTTCATTACAGATTTAAAAAAAAATACAAAAAATAAATCGCTTTAGCTTTTAATATTCTCTAAAAAAAAACGATTTTTTTTTTAAAAAAAAGGTTTTTTTTTTTTTTGAAATTTTTACCACCTGAAAATATTCGCGGGACTACGACAAATATAATTAATCAAAAATAATTAATGAAAAGTAATTAATAAATTTATTATTAATAAAAACAAAATCGATATATATATATATATATAAAACGATGTGTGTGTGTGTTGTTTGTGTATGCGTATGATACCGCGCGATAAAAGGAAGAAATGAGAGAGGGAAAAATGAACTCAGAAATGAACGGGGGTAAGAATGAACGAAGAAATGGGGGACAGTTGGGCCGAGATATCAATCCCTCACTTTACTCCTTTGGAGGTAAAATCCCTTTCCCTTCACTTCTCCCATTCAGCGACCAATTTCCCTTCCCCTGCTCTGGAGGCAATACCCCTTATTCAGTGCCTGATTTTTAGTATCCCTCAACTCCTTTTCTCTTATCCCCTTTACTATTGATTCATATTTATTGAATGAATATAACCAATTCACGCACGCACTTATTTTGACTTATCATTTTTCTAACTTGTCGTATTGTATTCTGTCACTGTTTTTGAGCTTTAGCAATCTTTGACTAGCTCTAATTACTTTACTAATTATAATTAACGAATAATTTTTTCACTAAACTGATTGTCTAAGTCTATACTATCTTTTAGTAAAATAAAAAAAATTAATTAAATTTTAATTAAATTAATTAATTAAAAGGGTGATTACCATATTTCCTATTGTATACTTAAAAAATCTTCCACTTTTGGAACAAATACAAGGAAATATGCAATCCAATAATTTTTTATATTATTTTGTTTTTAGTATTTGCCTATAAAAAAAAACAACAAAAAAAAAACAATGAAAATTTAAGACAATAATGTCATTAATCAAAATTTAGTTTTATTAATATTTTTTATATATTAAAAAATTGTCTCTAAAACTTTTTTATTTTCACACTTTTATTTCAAATTTATAAAGTAGCCTTTTCCTTTTTCTGTTGGCTATTATGGTGATTTTTATCCGACACCAATTTGTAAAAATTTGTTTTGTAAATTAGAAACACTAACAATTGTGTTTACTTTAAATTTTAACACCTTTTGTGTTTGGAAATTGCCACAAAATTAAGCATAACGTATATTAAAGTCCTAAGACGATAATATAAACATATACTCTTTGTGTAATTTCTTTTAATTTAATTTTAAGTGTGAAAATGGGTTTTTTGTGTGAAACTTTAATTTTTTGTACTCACTGAACGTCGAAATGATTTTCCACCTTTAACAGCTTGACAAAGGTTTTTTGGATTTGAAGTCATCTGTTGGTGACAAAGAAATCACCTCTCACGGAATTGCTATGACAATTGGCTCTTGTGGACACAGAAAATCCTTTGGTTCGTATAAGCGCAATCCCTCGACCGTTCCTTACGGTCTATTATCTTTGTAGTCGAACTAACGCCAATACTAGGTGCTAAACGCGAAGTCGGCAATGACCATTGCAAAGAATGAGGAGATTACAGCCACGATATCCTGATGCAAGGAAGGCATCTGGTGATATATGGACTCTTTACGTCTGACACCAGATGGAGGTTGATTAAACGCGGCAATTCCTGATAATTTTTATTTCTACATCCTAAAATTCTTCAAATTCCAAACACATCTAAAAAAACCTAAATAAAGAAAAATGGAAAACACATTATAAATTAAATGTTCTTTACAATAATGAGTTTACTAAATATTAAATAATTAAGTAAATTTTAATTAGTATAATTGTTCCAATTATTTCATGAATACATAAAAAATCATTTTAAAACAAACACATCAAAATTCTCCAATATTACAATTCATATTTTTTTATTAAAAATAATAAAAGTATTAATTGCAATATAATAATTAATTACAATATATAAATATTTCAAAGATAATTTAACAAATATATTTCATGAGATATAGCAAACATCTTTATCTTTAAAACAATAAAATATTACCAAGTAAAACAGGCTTTAAATATTTTTACAGAATTATTATTATTATTATTATCATTATTATTATTATTATTATTATTATTATTATTTAAAATAATTCACTCATTACCTTTGCACAGCGATGTGGAATGTTTTTTAAATGAAAGTGAGAACGTCCTTTGTTCGTCTCATTAACCTGTCTTTGTCTTTACATATTATAATTAAAAAATGGAAAGAAAGACAGTATATAATTTTGTACATTATATAATATATATATATATATAATATATAATATAGTCAAAATAATATACTATATCATGTTTCACTTCTTTTATTTAAACTCCTATCTTAATATAATTTTCGCGCCTATATGAACTACTAAAGGAGCTATTTCATTAGCTTTTTACTTAAGCAGATCTCAGGCCCAAACAAACGACTTTTTCGATGTTCCAACCCTTTTTAAAGAATCGCTTCCCCCATGTCTCTCTCTCTAACCCCTACTCTAAATCTCTCTAAACCCTCAAGTTTCTCTCTCTTATTCCCCATCATTCTCTCTATCCCTTTTCCTGAAGTGAAGCCTCAAATGGATTTCTTATAAATCTAGATTGATTCCTAGATTGATTCCTAGATTGATTCCTAGATTGATTCCTAGATTGATTTTTTAGGAATAGATATTTCCAAATTGAGAACTGAGTCACAGACGGATTTCAACATCTTTGGCGCCAACTTTACGACCAAAAAGCTCAACAAACTGATGATTCAGGCCATAAAAAAGATATTAAGAGGAAAGTTAGTTAAACAAAAAATGTTGCAAGAGCTAATGTTTTGAGATATTAATTTCGAAACAGAGTTTGTTTTTGAAATATTATTTTATCTTCAAAGCAATAAAAAATTATTTATTTTTATTTATTGAGAAATATAAATTTTAAAATATATATATATATTATA
>JABUQX010076844.1:22500-44884 GCA_015478945.1 Trachelipus rathkii | reverse complement strand
CACATTTTTTGGTTCGCCTAAGAATATTTCGTATGTAGACGCACGCAGCGCGATTAAGCGAAAATATGCGCCTGCGGGCGGCACGCGCTGTCGGGAATATCTGCGCCTGCGGCTCACGCGGCTCTTCGCGCTTCGCGAGAGGGCTCACCTGCCGGATCGCGATCGAAACGTTTGCTTCATTGGTCTCAAATGGTGTAAACTCTTAGATTATCAATTTCTGTCTGCATAATGTTAGAAATACTAATCACATATAGAAGCTCCAGCAACTTGTAATATACACCTATCGATTCCTCATACCTTTTACCTAGGGGTAGATACCCTTATTAGGCTATTCTAGGCCCAGAGAGTAAAAAGCTGAAAAAATGTGGCCACTCCAGTTGGCCACATGGGCACTCACTTTCACTATGGTGGCACTCATTGCACTTCACTTGGGCACTCCAACCTCACTCACAATACTCAAGAATAATCATGTAGAAAAACTAAATAGAACATCACTAAACTTCTTACGGTGATTTGGAACCTCAAAAGCCCATCAAACAAAAAGCATTACAAGTCAAAAAAAATTACAATAGCCAATATTGTACTGAATACAAAATGTTTGGACCGAAAAATTGTGTTTCAAAATATGTCCATTGAAGCTAAATATGGCCGAAAAATTCGGCTGCCGAAAATTAGGATTCGCAAAAATTAGGATGGCCAAATGACCACGGAAACCAAAGGTGTATGTGCTTTGACGTGTTATAAGTGTAAATTAAGTATTCTATGGTGTAAAATGTAAGTGTCATAGGAATGTTGCATAAATGTCATCATGGAATGATATAAGTGTAATGTGGGTTGGGTGTGTGTGATGTTTGTTGTCGTGTGGGTGCGTGTGTGGGGGGTGGTGATGTTGGGTGTTCAATTAGCATAGATCCATACATATCGTTAATTAGAAAAATATGTACAGGTGAGCCCGATGGCCAAAAAAATTACGTGGCAAAATGCCATGGATCTGTATATGGACAAAAAAAAAGGTTAAAGACATCAAAAAAGGCTAGCCCATAAAGTGGCCAAAATTAGTGGGCAAAAAAATTACCAGGAAGACCAAAGCGATTGATCGGAAAAGAAATTAGTGGGTACGCTTACAAACGTTTGCATACCAACGTTTATGAGGCAACCCTTCTGCGAAGGGGTTGCAAAATTCAGGTTGCCAAAAAAATTAGGGGTCGCCAAAAAATAGGTTGCCAAAATTCGACCATGGGAAGCCAAACCGAATTTCAAAAATTTGTGTTCGCAAAAAATTGGTTTCCCAAAAATTCAAGTCAAAAGTCAAGGTCAGAAAGGTCCGGGCAAAAAGTCAAAGGTCCAAAGGTAAACGTGTTGACGAATCCTCTCCCTACTACTTGCTCATCTGTAGAGCTGCCGAGTATTCATCCTCAGTCGCAACATCGTTGATTCGATTCTATAATCAATTTCTTTACCTTCCCACAAATTATCTTTATTTACAAATAACAAATTAACTAGGTCTATTCTATTTACAATCTATAAGTATATATATATATATATATAACATATATATATTATTATATAATATATTATATATATAACTAATAATATTATTAATATATAATATATATATATATATAATATATATATAATTAAGGATATATTTATATATATATATTAACTATATATATATATATATCATACTAAAATAATATATATATATATATTATATAATAATATATATATAAACGTTTATAATAATTATATATATATAATATAATATTATATAGATATAATATATTAAATACATATATATATATATATAATATATATATTATATATATATATATTTATATTTATATATATATATATTATATAGTAAATATAATATATAATATATATATATATATATATATATATATATTATATCTGCTCATATACATCCCTCCGCATCAGCATTTGCTGGATCTATATAACAGAATGGATCGATCCTCTTCCAGTCTAATTTTGGCTACGCTTTGTAATCCTATCCCCCAAACCTGAAAGATCCAAACTGGCGGATAACCAAAGACCCACATTTCACTGACCTCACACCTGTAATTAGTGGAGAAAAATGGTTTCATGCCGCCTTCTCCCTGTTCGGAGAGTCGCCAAGCTTTTCAAACTTCCATTTGGCTTTCGCAAAAATCGTTCGACCCGCGGTACCCTTTTTAAACTAGGACCATGACATCCCGAAGCCTTCTAACTGGTGGATGCAGTTCATGGCTTCTTCTTGACCTGGAAAAAACATTACAACACAACGTGAAACTGGATCCTCCTTAAACTCATTCGCTCGGTTTTCGGTGGACAAACTCCCTCTTTATCAATAAAGCCTCTTGTCAACAATCATGCAGTTCGTTGCTTCTTCTTTCTGTCACGCACTTTACTCTGGATGAAGGCTTTCCGCAACGTAGTTTTTAAGTGTACTACTATTCCTCTCCGATTTAATGAGATTTTCACTCTATTCAGCGACGTCCAATTTTCTCATAGGTTGATACTTAGCAATATACACATAGCCGGTGCAGGTGCCCTTCTCGAACCAAACTTTCAATTCTGCTAGTTAAAATATTTACAGTGGCTAATCATCCCATGCTTCCATTTTCTCCCACAAACCTCAGCAGTGCTTTAAAAAAAAAAGAATCGAAAAACTTGCCACCTTCTCCCAGCGAACATACATTATATGGTCAGCCCATCCCTGTAACTTCACCACACGAAACAGCCCGTCAAATTGTCTAGGCTATCCTAGATAATAAACATATGCACGCATATAAACACCTCAACAAAACCTTGTCATCGCACCCTTACCTGGTTACTCATCTCGCCTCAAATCTTGGTTGCTGATCGCAAATCCCTTTTAACGTCTCTTACTGCACCTAATCCGCTATCGGAACTGGATTATGGCTGTGCAGTATATGGTCAAGCCTCCATAACACTACTACACCTTTTAAGATCCCAGTCAAAACAACGATCCGTATTATCCACTGGACTTTTCGATGTTCCCAGTGAGCCTTGAAGGTTGAAATACCAATTTATGCCCTCTCTCTTTCGAAGAGAATACATAGTGTACAATTTATCTATCGTTTCAAACCCATTACGTCTGCCCTGACACCGATTCTGAAGACCTCAAGAATCCTTAATTATGGCCATTGCAAAACGGGTTTGCTATACATCTTTAACTTTCCTCAACATCCTTTTCAAAAGGTCTCCCTTTCTCTTTTGGACGAGGGTACACACCTTGCTATTCCCTCTCCTACTGATTTGCTTGCTCGACATCTCTCTCCAAATCTACCATCCTGCTGCCTGTAAAGCATCATTCTTGTCTCACGCCGCATTCACGTATGAATTTACTCCAGGTTTACGACGCTCATAAAAGGGGACAGCTGTGGGCGCATTCTGCTGTCTTTCCTGACCGACACCTCTCCATATCCTTCCCCCTTATGCTTCAATTTTATACAGCAGAGTTAACGGCTATAATGATTGCCCTTTCTCGAATTTAATCCTTAACCAAGATCACTCATTTGTCGTTTATTCAGATTCTTAGCGCGCTCCAAGCGCTTAAAACCCTATATTCTAAAAAAGCAATGGTATCAGCTGTACAACAATTCTATCTCGACTTCTCACTCCCGTAAGAAACAAATTTATTTTATGTTGGAACTCCCTTCTCATGTAGTTAACTGCAATAAATTGCAGACAAAGGCCACAAATCATGCCGCCTCTCTTCTCGGGAGTTTGTCCATACCTCCGAGATTTGCCAATTCGACAAGGCCGCCTCCCATCAACTGATAACTATCCTGCTCTCCGACAGGCTTTCGATCTTGTTGGCAAATGGTGTTGACGATTGATCGGGAAGAAACTCAAAACATAAAGTCCGATATATCGCGTAATGTGTCTTCCTCCACAGACGAATCGCTACATAATGACGATACTGCACGCCTCCGTATTGGCCACACTTATATCACTCACAGCCACTAAATGTCACGAGACCCTCCTCCCATTGCCAAAATTTTTGCCGTCGCACACCCCGCAAAATCTGTTCATCATACTTCTTTATTTTTCCCATTTTGGACCTATTCGCTTTTCATTTCCTACTTTACGGTCCATAAACATTCCTAAAAAGATTATCCACTTAGCTTGCTGAATCTCTCACTTTACAGATTAACACTATTTCTTGTATTCTATCAAGAGGTGAAATTCTTTATAGTATATTGATTTTTTTATAATCTTAAGACCATTAACAACAAGGATAAAATTTTATTTATTTGATATTTTGACACTGAATAATTCATTCAACCAATCAAATTCTGTTCTTTAGACATTGAAACAATATATCTATGACAGGCCCTCCATTGCTGATATTCAGCCCAGGTTGCCGCTTCATTGGAGCTGGGTCCTGTACCCCTAACTCAACAAAAAAATAAAATATATAATATATTAATATATATTATATATAATATTATATAAATATATATTATATATTAATATATATATATAATATATATGTAATATATAAAATATATATAAATTATAATAATTATATTATATAATATATATATTATATATATAATATATAGATATATATACTATATATAATATATATATATATACTATAATATTATATATATATAATAATATTATATATAATTATAGTAATATATAGTAATATATTATATATATAATATATATATATATATATAATATAATAATATAATATATATATGTAATAATAATATGTATATATATATTATATATATATATATATATATATATATATTTATACTATTATAATATATTATATATATATATGGTGGTGGTGTATCAATATAATATATATATATATATATATATTATATATAATATATATATATAAGATATATATATATATAATTATATAATATATTTAAAAATATAAAATATATATATATAAATTATATATATATATATATATATATTATAATATATAATATACAATAATATAATATATAAGATCATATTAATATATATATATACATATATAATATACTACTATATATATAATATATATATATATTACATATATATATAATAAACTATATATTATATACTATATATTATAATATATATATGATAATAAAATATAATATATAGTATATAATATATATATATATATTATTATATATATTAATTATAATATATTATATTATATATTAATAATATATATATAGATATGATATATAATAGTATATATTATATATATATATATATTATATATTTTTTTACAAGAAATAAACACCATCACTCACGGGCAGGGCCCTTAATCAAGGAGGATGTGTACTCACTTAACGTCCTAGCAGGCGAGGCCAAGCCCAAGGAGAGAATAGCTCAATTCCTCACTCACCATGCAGAAAACTGGATCCTCGCTGTGGGATGCGAGTCTCTAACACTGACTATCGGGCCTCTTTTTATATAAATAAATAAATATATTAAAAAAAATACATATATATATATATATCATAATATAATATATATATTATAGATATATATATTGTATATAATATATATATATATATATAATATATATAGTAGTATATATTATATATATTAATATAATAAATACATATACAGAACACATAAAGTAACAATACAATACACAAAACTATATATACAAAATATAAATATAAACTACTATTATTAATACTATCACTAGCATTACTATTCACTACTATCAACTATCACTGAACTATTATTAATATATATCATGCCTACACAATAATTCACAACATAATAATTATTATCCACTATTCAATCATAAAATTTCATTAACAATATACATAACATTATTATCATTATCAACACAATCACTTGGATTACTAATTAGTATGTTTGCTAATTAATCACTATATCTATTAAAATTATTTAAAAACTAATCACCATATTAAAAATTATCATTATTATACTATTATTTATCATTATCACCAAATCTATACTTAATATAGTATGTAAACCGATATATCACCTATCATTCGCGGAATAAGAAACTGTGATAGAAAGAGGTTTCCATCCCCTTCTACCAGTGGAAGAGAATTTGGAAAATGTACCTTCATATGATCCACGAACTAGGGGAAATGCAGTCCCAACTTCTCAATTTAAAGTTTAAATTTCTTCTTGTATAATTTATATTTTATTTAATTATCAAATAGACCAAAAGAATGATTGAAAAATTTTGGCTGCTCCTTCAACCAGATTATAATGAAATAAATTTAAATGGTTTAAAATTCTACATTATTAAAATCCAAAATCGTTAATTTCTTTCTTCCTTGAAATTACTACACCATGAATGCTTTCTTCTCTCACTCTTCTCTAAAAATTATTCCAATAATATCTCAGAAGATTCGCAATTCACTTCTCTCTTCAGTAAATCGACCTACTATCCTTCTTCTTTCCAATCTCTCACTCTCTTCTGGTCCCTCTGTATTTTGCCTCCCCTCTGACGTTTCCACTGAGTCACACTCTACAAAGTCATATATATATTATATATAATATATATATAATAATTAATATTATATATAATTATATATATATATATATAATATAGTATATATTATATATATATAAATATTTAATATTATATATATATATATATTTATAATAGTTATATTATATATATATATATATATATATATTAAGATATATATAATATATATATATATATATATATTATTATATATAATATATATATATATAATAAATATATATATAATATAATGATATATATATATATATATATAATAGCTATATATATAATAAATATTATTTTTAATTTCCTGATAACATACGTGCTACATACTTCCTATATAGAGAATATATAAATCTTTGTTTCAATCATATCTATATATATATTATATATAGTATATTATATATATTTATATATATATAATCAAGCTGGCGCGTTGCCACCGAGTTGAGCCTATGCGCCTATGGCGCCACTTATCAATTTAGCGCAAAGCAGGCGCAACAATTTTTAAAAAGGCGGGCTAAGCAAAGTCGCACAGCCAATTCTCTGCGCCTATAGCCGCGCCTATGAACAGGAACAAAGCAATTTTTTTACCCTTAAAAGTTAGAACTTAGAAGCGTGGCAAACTTGTATCATTCTAAAAAAACATGGGTAAAATTAATATATAATATTATATATATATATAATAATAATATATATATATATATATATATATATATATATATATATTATATATAATAAATATATTATAATATATTCAGTATTCTTAACACAAATAAATTGCAACTAGCTCTGAAAATTTTCAATTCTTCAGCGCTCTGCTAACCTCCTGGGGAAAACAGGACCCACCAGGACATTGGAGAGGAAAAGCGACGTGAGATATTAGTTTACGCTGTTTTAAATTACAAAATTAAATAAATTGTTTTCTTCTCTTATATAAAAAAGCAAAAGCTTTCTACAGAGCCCTCTTTAAGTTTGCTTGCAGATGCGGTTAGCGACCGCGATATCTGCACCGGCGCGCGGAAAGTGCAGTCGCGCCAATTGTTCAGAAATTCCAATATCTCAAGGCGGAAATAGGCGCTGATTGACAAAATATAGGCCATTAGGCGCTAGCTGCGCACTAGTCTGGGCATAGGCGCATAGCGCCAGAGCCACTCAAAAAAATTAATAGCCAGCCCAGCTCTATTTATTATATATATATAATATTATATATAATATATATATAATACATATATATAGTATAGTATAATATATATAATATTATATATATTATAAATATATAATATAGATATAATATATTATATATATATATACTATATGTATATTCCAAACTTTCAAGTATTCCCGCGAAGAGCGTTTGTAATCCATAGCTCCTATATTTTTACAATGAAACTTTAATCTTAATGCCATTTCCTACAAAACTAAATTTTTAGTTACTAGTCAGTCGCAGCAAATGAAATATAATATAGATAATATAGTATAATAGTAATATGATATAATATAATATATATATATAAAAATAATATATATATAAATAAATAATATATATATAATATTTATATAGTAAAAATATATATATATATATATTAATATATAACACTTATATATAGTATATATATATACTATATATATAATATATATGCCAGTATATTATATATATATATATATATTATATTATTATAATATATATATATATATACTATATATATATATATATATATATATTTTATATTATATATATATACTATATATTATATATCATTATATATATATATATTTATTACACACACACAATATATATATTATTATAATATTATATATATATATATATATATATATTAGAATATATTATATATATATATTTAAATATATATATATTATATATATGTAATATATATTATATATAATATATAATTATATATATATATTCATATATATATATATATAATATATAATATATATATATATATATATATATATATATATTATATATTATATATATATATATATATATATATATATATATATATATATATATTATATAATGATATATATATATAATAATATATATTATATATATTATTATAATATATATAAATATATTATATATAAATATTATTTTATATAAATTAATAATATTCTTATATATATTATATATATATAGTATAATATAATAATTCTATATATTATATATATATATATATTATACTAATAATATATAATTAATATAGTATATATATATATATATAATATAATATTTAGAGCAGTTTCACAATACCAAAAAAATATTTTATATATGGAAAATATGCTTTTCGCTGTCTTAACATTAAAAAATGAATGGAAATTTTCTTCCTTAATATACTCTATATCTATGATGAACATTCAATAAAGCGAGTTTTTGTTGTTCTCTCCTCTCCTTTAGATGTGCGAAAGTTTGTTGTGAGCTTTTTCAGAGTGTAGGAATATTTTTCTGGATCGCACGTTATTTTAGTGGGAGAGAGTTGCTAAAATTTTTAACATTGCAAATGTGGCTGTATATATTAAATTTATTTACAAAATATTTATAATCTTTTAATAGCTATCGAAGGAATAACTTTGTTAAGGTTAAGTATGGATCTTGTGCTCGAGAACTTGCTCTCTAATTGGCGTGAAAGATCATCAAGAAAATGAATTAGATTTTTTTTATTGTAACTGTTCTTTCTTTATACACTGATTCTGTCATGCGGAACTCTCATTTTTTCATTACCAGAAATCAGAAGTTTTGCTGCAACTTCCAAAATGCTTCAAAATTTTTAATTAATGCTTGTGCGAAAATCTTTCAAAGCAAGCATCACATTTTCAAGGTGATTAAGAGCAGTTGCTGTCACTTATAATAGAGAGTCTGCAATGTAGCACATAATAGTAGAGTTAAGGAAAATAACGATGATATCATATCTAAACTTATAGCAAATTTGCAAGTGACTACAGATTTCAGAAGATATGAGGTATCTGAAGGTTCAATATCTTGATATTTTTCAAACATCTTCAAAGATTTGACAATCGATTTATAAACTTTTCTAAACCATCCCAATCCATTTTTTCCTTTCCACCCAAATTGTTTCATATTTCGTGTTAGTTTTTTCCATTTTGTCTCTGATAAAATGTTTCCCTTTCTTTTTTATTAAAATTATTGTCTTCCCTTGTGGCCTAAAATCTTCTTATCGATGTTCGATCAGAAAATATCTCTACATTTCAACCTTCACAAATTTGCCTCCATTAGAGATTCTCATTTAGTTCTTTCAACAGTCACTAAACCTAAGAATTCTTAAAGAACAAAATATTCCTATTTTTATTTATTTATTATTATATTAAAATTTAGAATCTCAATGCATCAAAATAATTCAGCTTGGTTCAGCCCCCTTAACCCCACTGACTACGAACTTTATATCATATATAATATATATATATATATAGATATATAGTTA
Organism: Trachelipus rathkii; assembly: GCA_015478945.1. Taxonomy (NCBI): domain Eukaryota; kingdom Metazoa; phylum Arthropoda; class Malacostraca; order Isopoda; family Trachelipodidae; genus Trachelipus; species Trachelipus rathkii. Next base: position 34,906 of record JABUQX010076844.1, on the reverse strand, counting down.
AAATATATAAATAATATATTAATAGATATAATATATATATAATATATATATAATAATATAATATAGTATATATATATATATTTATATATATATATATATATATATATAATATAATACCGTATATTATATATATATATAATATTATATTATATATATATATATTTATATATATATAATATATTATATATATATATATATATAATATATAAATATATATATATATTATAAGTATACTATATCTATATTATTAAACCCCATGGAGCGCTAATATCGCCTCCAGGTTAAATAACTATCATTAATTAATAACTCTACGTTCATTGCTAGATTCACTTATCAATTACTTATATAGTAGGAATATTATATAGATTATATATAAATTATATATACTATTATTTAAATATTATATATACTATATTATATAATATATACTATATATAATATATGTATTCCCTGATCTTACTCCCAGAGCACCAATTTTGAAGGAAATTAACAAGAGAATAAAATATCCGTTAGTTTTGATTTATTCCCTTATCTCATGTGACTCTGTTGATTTAAATTATTATGAACTTCATAATTAGCAAATATATATATATATATATATATATATATAATAATAATAATATAATATATATATAATTATATAATATAATATATATATATATATAATATATCTATATATAAATATATATATATATATATATATATATATAGTTATATTATAATTTATAATATATAATATTAATATAAATATATATATATATATTATAATATATATAATATATATATAAAATTATATATATATATTATATATATAATATATTATAATATAATATATATAGATATATATTAAATATATATAATAATATAAAAATATAATATTATATATAATATAATATATATATATATATTATATATATATATATATAATTATAATATAATAAGTATAGTATATAATATCATATATATTTATATATATAATATATATATATATAATATTATATTAATCATATATATATATATATATATATATATATATATATACTATATATAATTATATAATATATATATTATATAATATAATATAACTATATAATATATATATATATATATATTATAATACTATATATATATATTTTATATTATATTATATATATATATGATATATATATAGTTATATATAAATATAAATAATATTATATATATATATATAATATATAATTATTTATATTATTCTAATAGTATTATTATATGGTAGACAAATTATTCCTACCATTAATGTAACTCATGGATGGCCATCCAAAAAAAACAAAAAAAAAAAAAAAAATACTCCCACCCCCCCGACACAGAACCTAAAATCCCCTCCTCCCACCAGCCAAACTTATAATGGACCATATCTACAACAACATTCCCTCCCCCCACCCCCAAATAGGTTTTGGCTCACTCACATCAATACACAATTAACTAACACATTTCTACAAAATCGCCCAATAACAAAAGATCTACTAAACACCCCATCCCCAAACATCTCCCCTACAGAAGAATCACTTCAGAAAAACCAATTACCTCCCGGTGCAGATCAGGCTCACCACCCAATTCTTTTAATAGTAAATTTCAGATTTCAAATCGACAACTTATATCCTATTCTCCTAATGTCGTATATCCCGACACAATGGAGCACTTCCTTCTGAGTGTCCCGCCCTCGAGACGGCTCCCCGTACCAACTTTCTACATAACTTCTATATCTACCTGTGAACGCCTCCAAGCCCAGTGACGGCTTCTGTAGCAGTGTGGCCCCTCATATTAAGTGAGCCAGGCAGAAGTAGTATGTATGTATATATATATAATTATATATTTTATAATATATAAATATATATATATAATATATATTATATATATTATTAAATATATATATTTATAATATTATAATATATATATCACGGGAGGCGCATGCAAGGTCGCGGGTTCGTATCCTAGTTCGGATCCTAGGTAAATACTAGAAAATTCCCTCCATGAATATGCTCATCCCTGAGTGTAACTTTAAAAAATATATATATATAATATTATAAAAAGAATATTATATATATACTATATATTAAAATTATATATATATATATATTATACATAATATATATATATTATATTATATATCTATATATATATATAATATATATTATATATATAATATATATATTATAAATATATATTTTATATATAATATTATATATATATAGATATATATATATGAGTATATATAAATATAAATCCTGTTAAATAATATAAGTAGATAAAAATCCCTACAAAAAAAAAGTATATGGAGAAGAAGATATATAATATATATATATATATATATATATATATATCATACATACATTATATATATATATATATATATAGATATAATAGTATATATATATATATAGATATACTAATATATATATATCATATATATATATATAAATAATATATATATATAATATAATATATATAATATGTATTATATAATATAGATATATATATATAAAATATATTATATATATATATATATATATATATATATAATATATAATAGTTATATAATATATATATATATATAATATATATATTAGATAGTATTATAATATAATTATATATTATACTATATATATATTAATATATAATAAATATATATATATATATAATATATATATATTCTATGATAAAAAATATATATATATAAATATATATATAATATTAATATATTTATAAATATATTGAATTTTAAATATATATATATATTTTAAAGTCAAATTTATTTCATTATATATATATATATATATATATATATATATATATAGATTCAAAAAAACTCACATATAGCGACAGGGTAAAAAGGAATACTATGTTAATCAGCTAAATTTTACGGAGGGAATACTGTTAAAAAAAAAAAAAAAAAACTATAAAACCTACAATGCCTACAGGAAAAATCATTTGGAATCCTTGTAAATTTTGGTTAGGAAAAAGAATAAAGAAAAAGAATAATAAAAAAAAAAATAATTGCTTTTTTTTTGGGGGGAGCTCGAGCCGTATATATAATAATATTATATAATATATTATATATATATATATATATATATATATATATTATATGATATATAATTATATATATATATATATATATATATATAGAAGTATTATATAGATATAGATATAATATTTATATATATAATATATATATATATATATATATATATATTATTATAAAGTATTACATGCAATTAGCGGGTCGGGAGTCGACAGGACCAGGGGAGGTTATCCAGACCCGTGGGAGGGCGAAAGAACCCCCCAGCCCCACACCAAATACCAAACAGCGGTGGTTCCGGAGACCCTCCCCGGAAGGGAGGGAAATAGGGCACAACCCCGTAGTATCCCCTGAGCCGGGATTACGACTCCTGCCATCGGTGCCGTATACCTTTGGGGTTGGTTTTTTAAAAAAAACCAAAAACAAAAAATTCTAGAAAGTCTATTATTTAAAGAAGTTTTACTTTTAACTTCCAATTCTCTAAATAGTTTCTTCTGATTTTCTATTTTTAACATATTTTTCTTTTTTTTAGACCAATCGTCATTGCGCAAGAATTAGGTATCTGAGATTTTTCGGCACTTATTGCACCTCTTAATAATAGTATTTTTTATTATCTTTATTTCACAGCAACAATATATTTACACATATCTCACATAACTCTCCTGTTTTATTATATTGCATTCTTGGAGAAAAAATCTAATAAACATATTCGTTCTTGCTTATTTTAAAAATTCGACAGGTTATTCATCTAACGAGTTAAGCTAGGCCACGTATGGCTAGGGCTAACCACTAAGCACTAACTACAACACGTCAGATAAATAATAATAAGTTTAAAACCGGCATATTATTAAATTCGCATGTGTGAGTTTTAAAAAAATGCGAAAAAAAGTCTTTTTTTTTATAAATTATAAAAAATAAAATGTCTATAGAAGGGAAGTAAAATTGTATTATTCGTCTAAATACATACAATGTTCGTATAAACTGTCCCAAAGCTTTTTTTCTCGGAGTAAGATCAAGTGGAATAGCCAATATATATATATATATATATATATATATAATATATAATATTATATATATATACATATACTATAGTATAATAATAATATATATATAAATAATATATATATATATATATAATATAATATATTGAAGTTTTATGTTGGAAATTCAAAATTATTTATAATGTCGTTTAAAAATAGAGCAATGCCCGAATATGTGCTCTGCACGTTGTAAAGATACCTTGACCTATTATCTGATGGGGACTGATTTTTTATTTAATACCATGTCAGGCATGTTCTTTAAATGCATATCAGATAGTTCTCTGCAGATAACAGCAGAAAGAGAGATCAATCTATTGTAAGAGATCTTCGGAGGCTTCATTCTGGACTTTGCTACTTTTTTTTATACGTTACAACCACTTTCAAAGAGGGGTAAAAAATAAAAGGAATAAAATCCACCTAATCCCATGCCTACCGTTATTTCCTTAGGTGGGAGCAGATGTGGGCATTAAAGAGAGGAAGAGTTAATACAGGAAGAAAAACATATTAAGGCAAACAGCTCCATAGAACATATGGGGCTGAAAATAAGGAGACACTACAACAATCGAGCCTCAAGTTCAAATGCCCACACAATATTCATGTAAGAGAAAGGCACCTCTTTTGCTACGAGGGTGACGCAATGATGTAAACTACCTCAAGCACCTGCCGCTGTAATACCTGTTGGAAAGGGATGGAGCACCAATGTCACGTTTCAGAAAAAGAGAGTCAATGGAATTTGAAAGTAGGGGACAATTTGTTTGCCTCTTACCTTTAGCCTCAACCCTATTCAAAAAGAAGGGTGGAACCGGAGCCATCCCAAATGTGAGAACAGTTTTCAATATCTCTATACAAGGGCGGATAAGACCTTTATATAAATGGAGTAACTGAGCTGAAGAAAAAAACTTCCTCAATTAAAACAGAATCCCCAGCTCCTTTGAGGCCAGCTTAGCAACCGTTGTGATGTGAGGTTTGCAAAGCAATTTGCAGTTTATATCAGTTCAAGGATATCTATGTTGTTCACAAGTGTGACGTTAGAGCAGTAGAGAGAGAGAAGAAAGTTGAAAGAGAGAGAGAGAGAGAGAGAGAACGAGAGAGAAGGAGAGGAGAGGAAGAGAGAAGAAGAGAGAGAAGAGAGATGAGAGAGAGGAAGAGAGAGAGAGAGAGAGAGAGAGAGAGAGAGAGAGAGAGAGAGAGAGAGAGAGAGAGAGAGAGAAAATGTGAAGTGGTTAGGTTTGCAAAGATTTGAAATTCACAAGATTGCTGTTACCCCCCAGAGAAATCTCATAAAGATCGGCAAGAATTGAATCTGAAAGCTGAAAACGAGAGGCAACTCTAGATGTAAAAGAGGGGGCAAATTTGAAATGGGTGAAAGGAGGGAATTTATTCTTCGGCATTAGAACAAACAGAGTTATAAGTGCAGCTAAAGTGATCGTTGGTGAAAAGTAAAAATAAAGTTGGATATATGACAGAACCTTGAAGAACAATACAGTTAACTGGAAAGGAGGAAGAGGTCGAAATGAAACGACCTGAAAGAAAACTAAACATGAGTAAGCAAAGAGGAGGGGCAGCTTAGAGAGAGCGACGTGTACCATATCAGGTCAAAAGCCTTCGATATGTCAAACACCTCCATACAAGTCCCTAAAGCCAGAAGACCATAGATCAATGAGATAAGAAGGTATGTCACAAGTTAACCTCCAGCGTCGAAATAAATGCTGATGATTTGAAAGAAGGGAGTGATATTCTGGATGATCCAGGAAATGAGAGTTAAAGAGTGTTTCAAAGATTTTAGACAACAATACATTAGAGCTATAAGGCAATAGTTAGAGGGATCAGAGCGGCTTTTATGGGATCGGTTGAACATACGCATGCTCATACCACTGAGGAAAAGTATTCAAATTAAGGTATTTAGAATATAGTTGAGCGAGGACAGGTACCCTGCTCAGAAGCCCACTCCCCTCAAAAACACGGAGTGAATTCAGTCAGGCTCACTAGCTTTTACTGCGTTATTAGAAATCAGGATCCATGCACTCCGATCATGAGATAATGACAGCAGAGACGCATGCACACTGAGCAGATTAAGCTAGCGACGAGGGTGCCGGAATCGTCCATGCGGAATTTAATATGAACAACATGTGATGCCAAAGAAATTATCTTTTCAGAGAAGGATTAGCAAACAAAACCGTTCAGACGGTTAAGAGGGAATGCAGATTTAGAGAAGTTGATTAAAGTTTTATTAGCCAAAGGTCAAAAAATTGTGTATCAGTATGGGAGAACCAGATCCTTCTTTATCAAAGCATACGCTAGCTTATCGAATAATTTCCCTAGCCACAATTCAAGGCACGAATGAAAATTAAATGAGTTGAAAGGAGAACGAGAGTTTCTAACGCCGATATACATTCTCGCTCCTAATGCACAACGTAACAAGGCCATCAAACAATGGATTTGGGAGGAGAGAAAATATTTACCTGAAATCGGAATAAACTTATTCGTCCCTGTGGACCAATAGAACCTTACATTTTCAGCAGACCACCGAGGCGTTTTCTAAGCCAAAAACAAAATGTTATTGTAAATCGGTATTACATATAAGTAACTCAGGTCTTCCAAGTAGTCCGATAAAGTCCACTTCGCTATTAGGTAAGGCGGGCATTGCTGGAGCAAAATGTAATATAACTATAAGCTACAAATTTTGTAGCTCCATTACAGAACGAAGAGGCGAAATTTATGGTAATAGTATAACGAAGACAATTTAAGTAGTAAAAGCATAGAGTCAAGCGTATTTAAATATAGTTAGGGCCATTCTATGAATATGTTTACGTTTCATAATCACAGTGTTCCAGATCGCTAGAATACTGGAAAGATTTAGCCTCCTCTCCTCCCAACCTGTTTCATTTTGAGAGTGTAGTCAGTCACTCAATGTCTGGTAGGTCTGTAATCTCCTAAATAGAGGATCTCATTGGAGTAGAAAATGCTAACAGTTCTCTCGTATGAGGTTGTAAGATATTCGAAAATGAATTGAAAAATCTGTGTTACTGTAGGAGTGAAAAGTAGCATAAACACAAATAATGCAGTCAGTAGGAAAACAAACTCTTAAACCAATTAAGATCTAAAAGTTAGGAAGATTCAAGATTCGAGACATGTTAACAGGCAGTATTTAGTTATCTTTTAATAAGCACAGCACCGACAACCATTACCATTCAGTCCAGAAGTAATTAAAATAATTACAGTTAGATATATTAGATTATTATAAAGGTAATCCTGCTAGCTGGGTGTCAGGACAAAGTAAAAATTTTTGGAGAGGGTAATTGTGGATATGTTTCACACGATTTCAAGCCGAACCACTTAGACGGTTGACATGCAAATGCAATTCTAGCAAAACCCACCTTTAGTGCCCAACTCCTCCCACGCGATTACGAGAACGCAACCTTGCCATTTAAAAACCTAGAAAACACAAACACATACACAAACTAACACTCAGATAACAATAATAATGTATAAAAAACTGAAATCATTGACAAATGAGTAAAAATTTAAACCCAAGTTTAGAGAAAAAATTATTTAGAATTTGTTGGAAGTAATTAAAAATTAAGATAAAAATAATAAAAGACAAAGTAACCTAGTGCTAAAAACTACTAAAGAAGAAAAGAAAAAAAACTAAAAGGCAATGTAAACTAATGCTAAAAAACTAACTAATTTACGTATATATTGCATAAAAAATGCATAGTGTAATACTAAAATGTATTATGCTATCCTAAGAAGTAATTAAATTAAACATATTATTTTATTTACCCTTTGAAATATTTTCGAAAGCAAACTGTGGTTTATAATTTACGTTTTTTTTACGAAAATGATAAACAATAAATAAAATATAATAAATAACAGTAAAATTTTTATTAATTAATAATTTTAATAACCTCGTTAATTTTTTAATCTAAAAAATATTTTATTTAATTTACATTCATTAAATGTTCAACCTTTACGAGATACAAATTCAAATTTAATGTGGTATCATTCAATTTCAATTAGATTTAAATTATTGTTAAATAATGTGTAAATATCCATTTATTTGATCTATCTATATAACTATGAAATAACTCGATCAAACACTCAATTTGTTACAGATTACAATAATTCAAGGGAAATAATCAATCGCCATCAATCAGAGATATACGAGGACTGTCATTACATCATCAGTGATCGGACTTTCAATTAAATTTAAGATTTAGGCGAGCTACTATATTTTTAATGTCATATGATATATATATTAGTCATAAAACTTTACAAAGGAATTGTCCAGTATGATTTATGTTATGTAAAGCATAAGTCAAGCGTATTTGAAATAATTAGTTAGGGCCATTCATAATATGTTTACGTTCATTAATCAAGTGTTCCAGATCGCTAGGAATACTGAAAGATTTAGCCTCCCTCCTTCCCACCTGTTTCATTTTGAGAGGTGTCCAGTCACTCAATGTTCTGTAGGTTGTAATCTCCTAAATAGAGGATCTCATTTGGAGGAGAAAATGTAACAGTCTCGTATGAGGTTGTAAGATATTCGAAAATGAATTGAAAAATCTGTGTTACTTTAGGGGAAAAGTAGCATAAACACAAGATAATGGCAGTAGTAGGAAAACAAACTTTAACCATTAAAGATCTAAATTAGGAGATTCAAGATTTTCGAGACATGTTACAGGAGTATTTATTTATCTTTATATAAGCACAGACCACACCATACCATTCAGTCAGAAGTAATAAAATAAGTTACAGTTAGAGATATTTAGATTATTATAGAAGGAATCCCCTGGCTAGCTGGGTGTCAGACAGAAGTAAAATGTTTGGAAGAGGGTAATGTGGTGATGTTCAACAGATTTCAAGCCAACACTTAGACGGTGGACATTGGCAAAGTCAATAGAAAACCCACCTTTAGGCCAACTCCTCCCACGCGATTACGAGAACGCAACCTTGCCATTTAAAAACCTAGAAAACACAAACACATACACAAACTAACACTCAGATAACAATAATAATGTATAAAAAACTGAAATCATTGACAAATGAGTAAAAATTTAAACCCAAGTTTAGAGAAAAAATTATTTAGAATTTGTTGGAAGTAATTAAAAATTAAGATAAAAATAATAAAAGACAAAGTAACCTAGTGCTAAAAACTACTAAAGAAGAAAAGAAAAAAAACTAAAAGGCAATGTAAACTAATGCTAAAAAACTAACTAATTTACGTATATATTGCATAAAAAATGCATAGTGTAATACTAAAATGTATTATGCTATCCTAAGAAGTAATTAAATTAAACATATTATTTTATTTACCCTTTGAAATATTTTCGAAAGCAAACTGTGGTTTATAATTTACGTTTTTTTTACGAAAATGATAAACAATAAATAAAATATAATAAATAACAGTAAAATTTTTATTAATTAATAATTTTAATAACCTCGTTAATTTTTTAATCTAAAAAATATTTTATTTAATTTACATTCATTAAATGTTCAACCTTTACGAGATACAAATTCAAATTTAATGTGGTATCATTCAATTTCAATTAGATTTAAATTATTGTTAAATAATGTGTAAATATCCATTTATTTGATCTATCTATATAACTATGAAATAACTCGATCAAACACTCAATTTGTTACAGATTACAATAATTCAAGGGAAATAATCAATCGCCATCAATCAGAGATATACGAGGACTGTCATTACATCATCAGTGATCGGACTTTCAATTAAATTTAAGATTTAGGCGAGCTACCTTGTAATATATATATATATATATATATAGTCAGTTACAAACGAGAGGGAAATTTATGTAATTATAACGAAAAATATTAGTAGTAAAGCATAAGTCAAGCGTATTTGAAATAATTAGTTAGGGCCATTCATAATATGTTTACGTTCATTAATCAAGTGTTCCAGATCGCTAGGAATACTGAAAGATTTAGCCTCCCTCCTTCCCACCTGTTTCATTTTGAGAGGTGTCCAGTCACTCAATGTTCTGTAGGTTGTAATCTCCTAAATAGAGGATCTCATTTGGAGGAGAAAATGTAACAGTCTCGTATGAGGTTGTAAGATATTCGAAAATGAATTGAAAAATCTGTGTTACTTTAGGGGAAAAGTAGCATAAACACAAGATAATGGCAGTAGTAGGAAAACAAACTTTAACCATTAAAGATCTAAATTAGGAGATTCAAGATTTTCGAGACATGTTACAGGAGTATTTATTTATCTTTATATAAGCACAGACCACACCATACCATTCAGTCAGAAGTAATAAAATAAGTTACAGTTAGAGATATTTAGATTATTATAGAAGGAATCCCCTGGCTAGCTGGGTGTCAGACAGAAGTAAAATGTTTGGAAGAGGGTAATGTGGTGATGTTCAACAGATTTCAAGCCAACACTTAGACGGTGGACATTGGCAAAGTCAATAGAAAAAACCACCTTTAGCCAACTCCTCCTCACGCATTACGAGAAACCAACCTTGCCATTTAAAAACCTAGAAACACAAACACATGACACAAACTTACACACAGATAAATAATATTAATGTATAAAAACTGAAATCTGTTGACAAAATGATTTAAAAAATTAAACCCAAAGTTTAGAGAAAAAAAATTATTTGAAAAAGTTTGTTTGGAAGTTGGCAAAGATTAGATAAAAATAATAAAAAGGACAAAGCTCCTCAAAGCATAAAAAGGTAGATAAAGAAAGAAAAGAAAAAAACTAAAAGGCAATGTAAACTAATGCTAAAAAAAACTGAAAGTAATTTTACGTATATATTGGCATTAAAAAATGCATAGTGTATACTAAAACTGTAGTTATTGCTTCCTAAGAAGTAATTAAATTAACATATTATGTTATTTACCCTTTGATAATATTTTCGAAAGCAAATGTTTTATAATTTACGTTTTTTTTACGAAAATGATTAAACAATAAAATAAAATTATAATTAAATAAAAATAAATATTTTTATTATTTATAATTTTAATAACCTCGTTAATTTTTTAATCTAAAGAATATTTTATGTAATTTTACATTCATTAATATGTTTCAACCTTACGAAGATACAATATGTCAAATTTTAATGTGGATATACATTCAATTTCAATTAGATTTAAATTATGTTAAATAATGTGTAAATATCCATTTATTGATCTATCTATATAACTATGAAATAACTCGACAAACAACTCAATTTGTTCAGATTACAATACATTCAGGAAATAATCAATCGCCATCAATCAGAAGATATAACGAGGACTGTCATTACATATCAGTGAATCGGACTTCATTAAATTTAAGATTTAGGCGAGCTACCTTTGTAAATATATTATATAGTATATATATATATATATATATATATATATATATATATATATATATATATATATATATATTATATATATAATATAAATTATATATTATATATACATAATATATAAATATATATAACTATATATATATATATATAATATATACTATATATATATATATATTATTTAATATATATATATATATAAATTATATATATTATATATATTATATATATATATATTATAATATTATATTATATATAATTATATATATATATATTTATATATTATTTATATATATTATATATATATATATATATATATATATGTATATAGTATATATGAATTATATATTAGATAATATATATTATATAATATATAATATATATGATTATATATAATATATATATATAAAATATATATATATATAACTATATATATATATATATATATATATTAAATATATATATATATATATATATATATAATATAATAATATATATATATATATATATATTAATATAATATATATATATATACATATAAATATATAATATATAATATATATATATATATATATATATATATATATATATATTAGTATATTATATATATATATATATATATATATATATATATATATATATTATATATATATATATATATATATATAATATATATATATATATATATATATATTTAAAGTCTCCTCCGGTTGGTGAAAGCCAGAGGGCTACCAAAGTTCGCTGCAGTTAGGGAACATCCGGAAACCAGGGCCGAATCAATGGTCGACGTACCTGATACAAAGCTTTTGAAAATGTGCAATTCTAAAGAAGTTAGAAAATAGGTAGAAGAAGTGTGATACAGACTTTACCAGGAATATATAAATGATGAGCTTAGCGGTTAAGTCTGGGGCCGAAGAGCTGGACTGGGAAAATAGACTGTGGAGAAAATCGTGCCGCACGTGTTCACCTCATTGGAGATA
>JABUQX010076844.1:10000-15000 GCA_015478945.1 Trachelipus rathkii | reverse complement strand
AATAATAATAATAATAATAATAATAATAATAATAATAATAATAATAATAATAATAATAATAATAATAATAATAATAATCATAATAATAATAATAATGTGGAAAGACTATTCTCCAGTCTCTCTCATGTATTTTGTTTCTTGGAAACGTAAATGAAAAATTAAAAATTAAAATGTTATTTCCTCGCATCACTTCTTTTGATGTTTTTTCAAATGTTTACAAAAGCCTTTACAAACTGCATCCTTCTAAATACAAAAACAAACCTAAAAATTATGAAAATGAAACCAGTATAATCCAAAGAAAAATTTAAATGATAATCATTTTAAAAATTTACATTTTAAATAAAAAATATTTTCTTTAAAAAAAACTTTTTTAATGGGAAATAAATTTTGAATAAAGAAATAACTCTCAGTGATGGTATTTCTTTTTATTTCACTAAATGAAAACAAGACGTATTGGCAAGAATATCATAAATTTTTATGATCATATATATACGGTGGTGTTCTTTTTTGTAAGGGTTCATGTAGAGGATTGTACTGTGGGAACCTTAGTTGTGAGGTCTCATTTGTAGGATTATACTATTTTTCCTTTATTTGTAAGGACTCATTTAGAGGATCGTACTGTAGGAGCTTTAGTTGTAAGGCTCATTTTTTGGATCATACTGGGTATTCTTGTTTGTAAGGTGCTATTTCTAGATGATCAAAATGGGGGACCTTAGTTGTATGGGCTCATCTGTAGGATCATACTGGGATGTAACTGGTTGTAAGGACCCATTTAAAGAATCATTTTGCGAGGACCTCAATTATAAGGGCTCATTTGTAGGATCATACTCTGGTTGATGATTTTAAGGACCATCTGTCGGATCATACTGTGGTGACCTTAGTTGTAAGGTCTCATTTGTAAGATTATACATTGGTGTCTTTTGGTTTTAAGGACTAAATTAGAGGATAGTATCATGGGAACTTTATTTGCAAGGGCTCATTTGTAGGATCACACTGGGGTGTCCTTGGATATAAAGGCTCATTTATAGGAGCATACTACTGTGACCTTACTTGTAAGGGCTCATTTGTAGGATCATACTAGAGTTTAATTGGTTATAAGGGCTCCCTTTAGCAGAATCATCCTGTTAAGACCTTATTTTGTAAGGGTTATTTGTGAATCGATACTCGAGTGTTCCTTAGGTTGTAAGGGAACATTTATAGAACAACTTGTGCGGACCCTGTTGTAAGGGGTTAATTTGGTTAGCGTCATGCTGTGTGTCCTTGGCTTTAAAGACCCATCTATAGGATCATTCTGTGGAACCTTTGTTTGTATGGCTCATTCGTAGGATCACACTGCGTGTGTTTTGGTTTTTTGGTTGCAAGGACTAATTTAGAGGATTGTATTGTGGAGTCTTTAGTAGCAAGCAGGGACGTATTTATAGGGTAGGCCGGGTAGGTAGATTTTCCTACCCAATATTTTTTGTAGGGTTTTAAATGATTGAAATTTAAGTGGTTAACAGTATACTACATCTTATGTAAAAAATCTTTATATAAAAAAAAAAAAAAAGAAGCTGTTTTGCATCATAAATTAAAAGAAAAAACAACCACAATAAATAATAGCATAATACATAATTTGGAATTCATTAGAAATCTTGCTTCCTACTCTGGTCTAAGAGCAAATGGCTTTTGCTACTGGACGGACAAATGACGTCATTTTTATTTCAAGTTATAAAGGGAACGGGTTAGTCTGGTCCTTACCTATTAATCGAAAATATTCGAAACTTTTCTTCTCTTCCCGTAAATATGTACGGAAATGTGTGAAAAGTACGACAAGTGTGGGCTTGTGGCCAGTTGTTTGAAAATCTTTGTATCGAGATGCTGTCTGATTGTTCTCTATAGTTGGAATATTAATTTATATAAACTTTATTTAAGCTTATTTTGCATTATATACATAAAATAATTGAATAATGCCATAATGGAGTTAAGTAAAAGGATTGTTATATTAAGAAAAAAAAACGCCTTTTAAAAAACCTTATCTATAAAAACACAGAGTTTATTGTTTATTAAAAAAATGATAGGCCTAAGAAATTACTTAATTGGATAAATAATTTTTTAAAAATTAAGTATTTGGCTAAATATAATGTAAACAAGCCTTTCATACAAATAAATAGGTACGTATTATAATTAAAATTATGTTTTGATGTTTTCTTTAGGCCTATATCTATTTATATATATATATATATATAATATATCTAATGTATATATATATATATATATATATATATATATATATATATATAATAATATACTATATATATTATATATATATATATATATATATTAGTGTAAATAAATATATGATATATATAAATATATAGTTATATATATTATACTATATATATATATATAGTATTATATATATATAGTATACTATATATATAGTACATAGCTACTATAGTAGCTATTATATATGTATATAGTACATGGTATATATTATATAATATAGATAATATATATATAATATACATATATATATACTTATATATATATATGATATCTATACTTATATAGTTATATATATATTATATTATTTATATTTATATACTATATATATAATATAATATATATATATAATATAAATATACTATATATATATATGCGATATAACATATATATATATAATACCTATAGTATATATAAACATATGTATAAACAAGATGGTATAGTAAACTACAAAGACACATTTTCATTATATCTATATATAATATATAAACTATATATTATATAAATACTATTATATATATATATATATATGTATATAATATCTATATTAATTCATACGTACTATATAATATATATATACTATATATAATAGTATATATTATATATAAATATTATACTATATATATATATATAACTATAAATATATATACTATATTATTAAATATATATATCTATACTATATACTATATTATATATATTTATACTACTATATATATATAACTACTACCTATATATATATATATATATATATATAATATTATATATAATATATATATATACATATACTATATACATAAGAATACATTATGTATAAGAGTAGCTAATATATATATATATATATATATATATATATATAAAAGAATTGAAATATAACATACTTATATATATATATATATATATATATACAGGGTGCATTTCAAAACCTCGCGACAAACTCGGCAGGTCTGAAAGAGCAAACGTAAAGGAACATTATGGTTAAATAACCTTGGTTGTCATGACATTACCGTTGTATCAAAGTTACCTACAATGAAGGTACACTAGTTTACGTTGTGTGACGCGCCGCATGTAGGTTACCGACACGATTTAGGTTACTCAATTTTAATGTGTTGTGCGTGCGTACATGGTGTGTACCCTTAACGTCCTTCGGAAACACGTTGCAATACCTTTACCTTGCCCAATTCCATCGTTGATTCAGTACAGTGTAGGATTCGATTACGAATAGATCACTACACTCTTCCGAGTTAACCGACATGATACTGTGTGTTACGGTGCGGCGTACGGAAATGGACGAAGAGTGGCACCCTTTCACTTGTACCGGAGAACCCGCCCTTACCAGCAACAGAACCCCCCCCCCCCACCACACACACAATGTTTGCTCGCCTTCATCAGCGACTTCGAGATAATGGGACCCTTCGTCCCCGTGCATTGGTGGAAGACCGCGTAATACTAGGACTCCTTGCGTTGATGAAAAGGTGCTTTAGCAGAGTCGCCAAACGACCCGGCGACTAAGCAAACGCGCCATTGCCATGCCATGGGTTCAAATCCAGTCGTCTGTGGTTCGGGTCTTGCAAGAGCAAAGCCGTCCATGAATACACCTACAGCAAAGTCCAACAGACTTGGGCAACACGACTTTGGCACCCCGTGTGCGATTGCCGGTGTTTCTGCAAACGGAATCATCGATAATCCTGCCGTTTCCTGCCACACGTCTTGTTTACCGCATGAGGCTTGCTTCACACGTGATGGCTACTTCAACAGCAGGAAACAGCCACATTTGGGACGAGGACAATCCGCACGCAATGTTCATCAGGTCCACCAGGCGAAATTTACCGTTAAACGATCTGGGGTGGGAATTCGTTGGGGATGTATCTTATGCTGGACCGTACATCCATTCCACACCGTTTGGGATGGATCTGCGTTAACCTGCAAACTTACTCCAGAACACGCCACCACAGCTCATGGGAATCGACATAACCCCGCAGGAGGACATGGGGTTCCTTAAACATGATGGCTCTCCCAAGCGCACTCTGCCACCCGAAAGGCATACGGGCTTCCATCTGTAACAGAGTCTACACTGGACAAATACGATAGGGAAGGGAGACCTGTTACGTCTCCTCAAGAATCACCGACTCACACCTCTAGATTATTTCTTGCGGCACTGTGAAAGAGCGGTTCTTGTGCATTATCCATCAACACCATAAGATGAGCTGATTTGCGAATATTCACTGCGGTTTTGATTTTTCAAAAAAAAAGATTTTTGAAAAATGCATTACAACAGTGAGGGCATGTTCGTTAGAGTCCGACAGGCAATGCACGGCGATGTACACGAATGTATCCTAGGTACAGGCAAACCACTTTGATCACCTCCTCACCATTCAGATAGTGAACTTCTCTTGAGATATTCTCTCGAAGCATCGAACCCTACACCTTCGCCTTAGGAGAAATTTAAAACATACTTTATGTTGACGAACGATGTTAATTGTATGTTATTTTTCGGGTTATGTAAATAATGGACTTATTTGACGAAGAAAAGACACAAACGTTGATAGATTCAGATTGGGGAGATTCATCTATCTAGATTCAGAATAGGGATATTCTCTAGCTAGAAAATTCAAAAAATAGAAAGATCTTTATTTAAGATTCAGGTGAAGAGATTTCTTTTATCTAATTAGAATAGAAGCATGCTTCTTACTTGGATTCAGAAGCGGAGAATTCCTCTAGCTTATCCCTGCGTTGCAGAC
>JABUQX010076844.1:0-5000 GCA_015478945.1 Trachelipus rathkii | reverse complement strand
TATATATAGTATTATATATATATATAGTATTAATATATATATATAATATAATATCCTATATAATATATAATATATCATATATATATATATATAAATATACTTATAATGCTAATATAGTAGTTATTATATATATATATATTATTATATGATATAATATATATATCATTATATAGATATATATATATATATACGTATTATATATATTTTAATAAGATATTATATTTATATATATATATTTAAATATATTATATATATTTTTATATATATATATATTATATATTATACTATATTATATATATATATATATATATATATATATATATATATATATATATAATATATATATATATATATATATTAAATTATAAATATATTATATATTTATAATATATATTTTATACTATTATTATAGATATATATAATATATATATATAAGATATAGATAATATATTATTATATAATATATATATATATATAAGGGTATATATATACTATATATATAAAATATATATATATTATAAGTATACTATTATATATATTTTATACCACTATATATATATATAATAATAATATATAATATAATATATATAATATAATATAATATATATATATATATGATATATAAAATATATATTAAATATATTATATAATAAATATAACTGAGTATAATATATATTTATTATTATATATCAGTTATATTATATATATATTATAATATATATATATACATATATATATATTTACAGATTACCACTACTCACGGCTGAAGCCGTTTTCAAAGGGGGCAGGGAAAATTTTAAAAATACAGGAAAGCCCACCCAAGCCCAAAACCTAACGCAAACTCTTCAGGGTGCTTGCTCTAGACGTGGGTTTTAAAGGAGAGGAAGATTAAATACAGGAGGAAAAAACAGAAGATGGCAAACTAGTTCCACAGAACGAGTGGCTGGACATGGATTGCTGACTGACATGGGGTTGGGATTTCAATGCCATCACCAGAAAGCTGATGCGAGAGAATGGCACCCCTTGTATTGCGAGGGCGACGCAATGGAGGTCGGAATGCGAGTGCCAACTCCTAAATGAGCACTACCGTTGCTAAGTACTATCCAGAAAAGAGATATGCGCCACGAATCACGTCGCAGAGACCTTAGAGGGTCGGAGAGTTAGGAAAGTAGGGGACAGTTAATTAGTCTCTAGCTTTAGACTCAACTCTATCCAATAGAAGGTTGGAGCCGGAGCCCCCCCAGATGTTAGAACAGTACTCATTACAAGGGCGAAATAAGGCCCTTATATAACTGGAGTAGCTGTGCAGAAGAAAAAAATTCCCGCAACCTGAACAGAACTCCCAGTTTCTTTAAGGTCACCTTAGCAACCGTTATGATATGAGGTTTCCAAGATAATTTTTGTTTATGTCAGACCAAGGAATGTTTAGTGTTGTCAACCAGGTGAGACGTTAGAACCGTGGAAGAAAATAGGGAAAGTTGGGAGGTCTTTTTGAGAGGGAGATGTAAAGTAAGTTGAGTTTTCAAAGAGTTGAATGTCACAAGGTTGTGGTGGCCCCACCGGAAATCCCATCCAGGTCGGCAGGAATAGAAAATACGCGAAACTGAAGGAACGAGAGCAACTCAATAAGATGCAAAAGAGGGGACAAGCATTTGAAATGAGAAAGAAGAATAGCAGGAGTTGAGTCATTCGCGCAGAAGAGTGAAACAAGTTAGACAGTACAGCTGACGGAGATCGTTCGCTTGAAAAGTAGGAATAAAGGTTGAGATAAGAACAGAAACCTTGAGGAACACCACAATTTACAGGAAAGGAGGAAGAGGCGCTTCCATCACGAGTGCTGATATGGAGGCCGACCAGAGAGAAAACTAGACAGAGTAAGCAAAGAGAAGGAGGAAACCCAAAGGGAAGGAGCCTGGAGAGCAGTGACGACGCATGTCATACACGATCAAAGCCTTTGATATATCGAGTTGCACCACCACAGACTCCCATAGTCGCTAGGGCGAGAAGACTAGTAAATCGTAAGATAGGATAGAAATATGTCTATCTAAATTGACCTCTGAAGCGTCGAAAGTCCATATTGATGATGAAAGAAGCTGAATGAGACTCCAGATGATCTATGAAATGAGGAGAGTTAATAAGAGTTTCAAAGATCTTAGATAGAATATTATAGTGAGAGCATAGGACGATAGTTAGAAGGTCAGAGCGGCCGCCTTTTTTCGGGATTGGTTTGACATAAATATATATATATATCAACAATATATATATAATCATTATATATATACTATATAATTGTACTATATTAATATTATATATATATATATATATAGTTATATATATATTATAATATATATATTATAATAATATATAATAATTAATATTATATATATATATTATAATATAGTATTATATATGTATATATTATTAAATATAATATATTAATATATTAGATATATTATAATATAATATATATATATATATTATATATATATATATATGTATAAGTATATATATCATAACTATATATACTATATTAACGTACTATATATATATATAATAGTATATATAGATATATATATAAAGTATAATTTAATATAGTATATATATATATATATATATATATATATAATATATATATATATAGATATACTATATATATATATACGATATACTATATAGTATTAATACAATGATATATATATATATATATAATACTACAATAATATATATATATATAATAACTATATATAGTATATATATATATATAATATATATATATATATATATATATATATATTAGTAATATATATATATATATATAGTTAATATATATTATATATATAATATACGGTATATATTATATATATAGTATATTATATATATATAGTATATATATATATATATATATTATATATTATATATATATATATAGATATATATATGTATATATATAGTAGATATATATATATATATATATATACTATATATATTATCTACGATATAGATATATATAATATATATGTGATATAGTATATAATATATATATATATATAGTGAGTATATATATAGTATATATTAATATTACTATATATATAATATGTATATATATATATATATAGATATAGTTATATATATATATATTATATATAATATATATATATTATTTAGTATATATATATATAACGGTAGTTTAGTATATATATAGTGATATATATAATGCTAGGAATCCTAAATGCAGGCCTCGGAGAGGTCGTGACGCCAGTAAGACGGCCTTCTATCTTTCGGCGAAATGTATGAATCGTATGGGTACATGGATGTCAGAGGAATAAATGTTGAGGAGAATAGAAGAGAGGTGATGGATGTATTTAGAAAGGGCAAATTGATTTGCTTGCTGTGACTGAAGCAAAGTTGAAAGGAAACGTTGAAAATTAGTGGTGTGGTGTGAAATGTGTGGTCTGCTGTGCTGGAAATGAATGAGAGAGGAAGAGAAGGAGGTTTGCCAATTTTTGATGAGTGACCTGTGTACAAAGCTATGGTAGACTTTGATTGTGTGAGTCTAATTCTAATGATTAAATTGGCGTTTGAAAAAGGTCAAGGTCATGTGATGTTGCTGACCTATGGCCCATCTGAGGGAAACGTTGAAGAGATTACGATTTTTTGGGATAATCTGAATGATGTCTTGAATGGGGTGAGTAGGAGCTTCAGATGATAGGTTTTGGGGGACTGGAGATGGTTGGATAGGTGATCAAAAAGGGATGAATAAGACAGGATGTTTTTGGGGTGGTGGGAGGAGAAAAGTGAGAATGGAAGGCAAAGGTTATGATAACTGCTGAAAAAGAGAAGCGATGTGGTAAGCTTATTTTTGCTGATTAAACATAGAGTATCCATAAGTATACTAGGTGTAGGTAGAGAGGGTATCGAAGTGAAAAGTATGATTGATTTAGTGTTGGTGAAGAAGGAGATGTTTGAAAGTATGTGTTGGATGTTAAAATCAGTTAGGGTTGTTAGGGAATGCGGATTATTGCGGAATCATGTTATGTTGTTTTATGTAAAATAAGTTAGTGGGGGCTTGGATGGAGAGGAATGTAGATACGAAAGGAAGTAGGAAAAATTAAGAGTGAGAAGTTAAGTGAGCAGAACAATAAGGATAAGTATGTTAAGAGCGCTCGCAAGTAAAACGTTGAATGTGAACAAGTTGATACTGAACAAATCTGGGGGCAAATGAGGAAGCAATTGTTTATAGTGCAAAGGAAGTAGTGTGGATGTGCTAAAGTACGAAGTAAGAATGTTAACAGTGAATGGTGGAATGAAGGGGTGATGAAAGCGGTTAAGGGGTAAAAAAGAAGCGTGTTGAATGTGCTAAAGCAAATGATGAAGTCTCAAAAGAATGATGCTTGGAAATATATAAGGAGAAAAAGGGAAATACCTAAAAGGTGTTTACGTAGTGTGAGAGAAGCGAGAGGTAAATAAAACAGTTTGGAAGGAGATGGAATGGGGACTTACAAGGGAATGGAAGCTTCTTCTGGAAGAGCGCGAAAATCTAAGAAATGAGAATAAGGGAACTGCTTAAGAATAATGAATAGGATGGTGCGTTTGTAACTGATGAAATGGGATGTGAGATGGAGTGTGGGAAAGAACACTTCCGAAAATCTGCAGACAATAGTTAACAGAATGAAGAGGTGATAGTGAATGTAGGTGGGTTTGATGGTGCAAAAGAAGGAGATAGGTATTTTGGATGAGGTAATTAGTAGAGGAGGTATATGGGTAGAGTGAAAAAGTTGCAGAATGGTAAATCTGCCCAGGTATAGATGAAATTACGGGTAAATGATCAAGAACGAGGCGAGATGGTGATTTGATTGGATTGGAAGTTGTTGTAATAAAGCGTTTATAGAGGGGTATAGTTCCGAAGGGATTGGAGGAGAGCGGTAATATACCTTTATATAGGGTAAGGGAGAAAAGGGAAACTGTAGAAATTAGTAGGGGACATAAGTTTATTGAGTAGT
>JABUQX010076843.1:30000-34310 GCA_015478945.1 Trachelipus rathkii | reverse complement strand
TCCAAGCTGTCTTCTACCCATTCGTCGATGGCCTCCATGTACTTATGGGGTAATCTATATGGACGGGTATACACATAGTCCGGGCTGCCTTCCATGAGTTTAATAGAAAATTTGTTTAAAGGACAGATGCCGACTGGATCATCTGCTAAAGCAATAGTGTTTCTATTTTTAACTAAGAAAGAAAGCATGTCTTCAAGTTGTGAAGGATTATTTAAAACGTATTTGTTTGAATCCTTACTGGATTCAGAGAGTAAAATTTCTCTGTAAACTTCCCGGATTTGTGCATCGGAAAGACCTTTAGAAGCAGTGACTGTGTTAATGTCGTATGGTTCTGTGGTTTTGTAAAGAAGCGGAGAAGCTGTAGTAAGTAGGCAGTGATTGTCAAAATTAACTGTATCTGCGCCTATGTTTACTAATTCTAACAAAATATTTCCATTTTGGCAAGTAGAAAGAGTGTTTCCAAAGAAAAGTGTACCAGTAGAAAGATAATCACTTTTACTTTCAGTAATGAGTGCTAAATTCTCCGGGGGAGAAGCACCAATATTGGACTGTACCTTAACAGGGAGAATATACCTTGAGTGCGGTAATATCTCTAAGTCCGTAGAAGTATAAACATTATAAGAAAGAGAATCGTCTATGACAACATTCAAACTTTCTGAAATTTTATCCGAGTAAGGCATCTGCATCTGATGTGCCGAGGAAGAAGGAGAATTAATTTCAATCGGTTTACTTTCAAGTAAATCCGCGTATCTGGTCGGGTGCGACGGAGATAAGGAAGAATGTGAAATTGTATTAATCTCCTGTAAAGAATTAGGAAGGGTATTAAAGGAATTAGAAGAATAGGGAGTAGGTTCAGAAGGGTGTTTAAAAGTGTATCCATAATTGTGTACGGGAGCTTTACTTACCTCATTTTGGTGAAAGTGTACTCGCTTACTATTATTGTACTGTCTAAACAATTTCTTCTGATGCTGTACTACTTTTCGAGCAAGTTAAAAACCTTTTTCTACGATAAAGAAAATTTCGCCGATAAACGTCCATCGAGAGAGAATAGATGTTGCAAGCTATGTAGTTCGAAAAGACACCGACTCCCTGGAGAGTTATACTGCTCTTTATTTATAATCATTGATGTCTGAGAAGAATCCGACCTAGGATTAGGATAGCTTGTGACAGGACGCTCAATTAAATTATGAGGCAGTGGTGCTCCTATATTAGGTGACACCTCGGTGGTTCGGTTAGGCATGTATCCATTGTAAATGGGACGTGGAGGCATTGGCACGGTAGTGTTCGAATTTAACCTACCCTGTGGTGAGTTAAATTGAGGCCTACCGGCATTATTTGAAGGGTACATTTGGTGTGCACGACCTAAATTGCATGTGGTGATGTTTACAATGCACTTTTGGAGCCTTAACACTAGGGTGCCCTAGGGTGCCAAGGGGTGCCCTGGGGTGTACTGAAGAAAAATGCAATTTTTGAGCTTTTACACCATGGTGCCCTAGGGTGCCAAGGGGTGGCATGGAGTTTACAGCAGAAAAATGCAAGTTTTGAGCTTTAGCACCAGGATGCACCGGGGTGCCATGTGGTGCCAATGGGTGGCCTGCCGTGCCAAGCAAGTTTTGACCTTCAACACTAATGTGCATAGTTCTGCGAGGTGTGGCACTGCGGTGCAAGGTGGTGCAAGGGGTGGCACCGGGGTGCACGGCAGTGGCCTGCCTGAAATGGCTAAAATCTCCCTTATAAGGAGCAGGAGTGGTCATGCAGCCTCTGTTATAAGAGGAGCGAATATATTCTCCTGTATAAGGGGTTTGAGAAGTCAAGCAGCCTCCGGGGGAGGAGCGATACAGTTTGTTCAAGCAGCCTCCAGCAGAGGAGGAGCGATACAAGGGTATAGGATTATCTCCGGTACTGACGGAGGTTCTACACATGGGGTGGCTGCTCCTAGCGTAAGGAGAGACCCTAATTGGAGATTGGGAAGAATACGTACCGGTACCAACAGTAGTATTTTCCTCCCTTCTTGCATTAGTATTTGAACCTAATACATACTTATTATAACTTACATTATTAATATGTTCTATGTCCTTTCGGGGAGGCGTAGACTTAAGAGCCTGACTATAAGACCTGTCTGTAATTAATTGTGAGTCATTGTAGCACGGATAACTTTGGAAATTATTTAAAGAAAGAGGAGCATTCTTGCTCTTACCTCCTTTCTTTATTAATTGTAACTTAATTTCCTTAATGTCTCCATTTATATCCATAAAATGAGCACAATCACGCCTTATGTTTATTGTAAGTGGCAAAATTTTTAATGTATCGGTTCCTATTAAAACATCTAATGGAAACGACGTAGAATCTGGCACCACATAAAAATTACAAGTAAACGACTTACCATAAATTAATACTTGAAGTTCTGTTCTTCCTAATATTTCCAACTCTTGTCCTGATATGGACTTTAATATTATATCCGATTTGTGCAAAATAGGATAAGTTTTATTACCCGCATTATTGTATAGTTGCCGGAAAAGGTTCTCTTTAAGAATTGAGCGAGAAGCGCCAGTGTCTGTCAAAGCTACAGTGTTAATGACTTTGGTAAAATTAAAAGTAAGTTGGAAAGGAAGGCCATATAAAACTCCTGGTTTTATATGATTAGAAGTGGTAAGTATGTAAGAAGATGGTAAGGAAGAAGGAGTTTCTTCAATTAAAAAGGACATAGGGGGATCTATAGAACTTATACTCTCGACTCCGAGAGGGATAGGGCAGTTATGAATGGAAGTCGCATTCATAACGCCCGCTGAAAATTTGGGTTTATTGTACCTTTGTTATCATCTGTATGTGTAATATTGTGATGTGTGTTTGCGGTAGACGAAACATTAGCACATGAATAGTTACACTCAGGACGTATGATATTTACAGAAGTATGTAAAGACTTAAGACTAGGACATGGTATACACAATTGACGAGAGACATTATATGAATGAGGGACATGGACACCAATAGGATGAGGTACCTTAAAATTATTGGACGATACATGTGAAGAAGAAGGAATAGAAGAAGAAGAAACAGAAGAAGCATCTTCAGATCTCTCATATATTTTCTCTCTATTATTTAAGCCTTCTCTCCGTGAACCACCTTTAATGAACTTTATTCTCCTCATGGCCATTGGGTGTAAATAATCCCAAGTAGTTCCATGACATGCAGGTTGCTCCCCACGCATGTGATAGTCTCCACAGGAACTACAGTATTCTCTAAATATACACTCTCTATCATCGTGACCATATCTTTCGCACCTATGACATTTAGGCATGTGTACTCCAGTAGCTATGGAATTCACATCAGCACCCCCTCTGCAGGGAATATTTAACATATTGGAAGCCCTTGATAGGTAATATTCAGCACTTTTAATTTGTGAAAGTGAGACACTATTATGATTAAGGATTCTTTGTGATGTATATATTAATGTGTGAATGTGTTTCTATTTGCTGTCATTAATTTACTAAAAGAATTATGATAATCTTTACTCTAAGTTGTATTTAGTGCTTCACATTATTAGTATTTAAATCAAAGGATATGAAAGAGGGAACTGGTACAGGCAAGGAGTTTAAGGAGCTTTCATTACTACTTGTAGTCATGCCTTCGTGAGTATATTGTGGAGGACCTTCCTGTGATTAGGGAATTATCACTGAAAATTAGGCACACGGCAGTACTCCTCCCCTACTACTATATGGACCTGGGTCATAAGGCAGGCTTGTATAGTACTGGGAAGGCATGCAAGGCATCTCTACATAGCTTTGGGGACTCTGGCCTTGCATTAGACTGCGTTGGGGCATGGCAGCATAATAGGGTACATTACTACCATACATAGAACTTGCTGAAATTGCCCCTTGCGGCCCCGAAACATGGGTATAAGCATGGGCTCCCATGTAAACCATCGGTGCCGGGTTGCTAGAGATATGGGCATGGCCCACAGTTGACATCTCCATACTACTGGACATGTAAGTACCTCCAACTGGACCTGTTACTTCACTAGGGTACATATGGGCTCCAGTTGGGTTCATCTTTACTTGAATTTTAGGTGCCGGGGCAAGGCGGGCACCTTGTATCCTCTCGCTACTACTTAGCGGCGTGATATTTACTTATTGTACCCTTCCCTTAAGCATTCCCACCCCTAAAAGACCCTTAAAAGTAGCAAGTATTGGCAGGTAAGAGAATTCCATGCACTCTGAGTTAGTGTCAAGAGTGGTGGAAAGATCAGTTTGAGGGGTTGACCCATTTTAAGTACCATTAGCATGCTGTACTTTAATTATGGTAGCTTTAGG
>JABUQX010076843.1:15000-17500 GCA_015478945.1 Trachelipus rathkii | reverse complement strand
TCTGGGCAACAATGGTCCGTACTTCTTGATTTCCCAGAAATGACTAACTAGTTCGTGGGAAATAAAGGGGCCTCGGAGTGTGGGGCCAAAGGCGGCGAGCCTAATCTCTCCTGGCATGGTAGGAGAAAAGGTGTGGCCCAAAACCATGGATTCTTTTAACCCTTCCAATAATAAAAACCTAATAACCTTGATTTAGAGGGCTTGTTGGTTCTCCGTACCCTATTAGCCAACAAGGGACGGCTGCCTTTTAGGGAATTACATAAGTTCATCTTCAAAATTCCAAGAAAAAGAAACCCTGTTTTGAAACTTATATTTCATCCAATAAAAAAATCGTGCAAAATCTTTTCTCCATGACACCTAAAAATCTTTTTCAGTTAGAAAATGCCAATAATTCTTACGTGGCTCTCTTACTCACGCCTTCCTGATATTTTCAAAAATGTTTAACTCTTAACTGCTTCTTCCTCTTGAACTTTTTTAGTATTTACCGTCGGCATAACTGCCGTTTAACCTTCCACTGCCAAATCTCTCTAACTTCTGCTCTTTCTATAGTTTTCGAACCTATCCTAGTTGGAAGATTTGAAAACATCTCAATTCTTCTAATCCTTTCTCTGCTCGCCAATGCGGCTTTCGTAAGCAGCGCTCAGCTGGCGGTCTTTTTCTAGTCTTTCTGTTTCTTGGCCTTTTCTCTTTCAGTATTTTGGTAAATGCCACCGCTTCATCCTTTAAAATCTATACAATAGTGGAGCTTGTTACTCATTGATCGTTTTATCCCTAACTCTTTCTACTTTTCATAAAAGACCTTTCTCTATTGCTTCATCACATATCCACTCCTATGCCGACGACTTCACCTTTCATTACTCCCCTCATTTCGATAGACGTCCTTTTCAACAACAATTAGCTCAACTATCATCTGATATTTCTCGAATTTCTTGGGGCATTGAGAACAAGGTTGTTTTCAATTACTGAAAAGCTCAGGTCCTCCATCTTTCCACTCCACATAATCTTTCACACAGCTATAACATCTTCTTTGAAAACACACGACTCAAACCTTCGTCTGTCTTTAATATTTTTGGTGTTTTTTTTTCTTGTGACCTTAATTGGAAGTATCACATTCTCTCTCTTTGACTTCAGGACTTAACAAGCTATGGCTAACCTTACATGTACTCCACTGGTAAAGTCTGGAACATACTCCCCGTTATCTATTTTCCAAACTACCTTATAAACATTTTGCATGCAGTGCTTTAATAACACCGTACGATATCTTTAATTTTGTAAATCACAAGAAAAGTTAAAATTGTTGTAACTACAATTCCAGCAACTATTTTTTTCTTGAGAAAAGGTGTAAAGAATAATATATATATATATATATATATATATATATATATATATATAGTATAGTATATAAATATATATATATATATATATATATATATAGTATATATATATATATATATATATTATATATAATATATATATATATATAATATATATATATATTATATATATATATATATAATATATATATATATATATATTATATATAATATATATATATATATATATATATATGATTTCGACTGTCATCGAGTGTGGACGCGGTGGAAACCAGAAGGGAGTCAAGAAAGAGAAACAAGAGCGGGGAAACTGAAGAAGAATGTTGAAGGTCTTGAAAGGATTAGATATTACAGAGAAGATTTTAAATCAGAGAAGGAAATTACTAAATGAGTTCGTACTTTGTGGATTGCATTTTGAGAAGAGAGTAGTTTAGAGTTTGAAGTTTCATATATAGTAAAGAAAAATTTATGTTAACGAATAAGAATTTCAAAATTTTAAGTGTTTATTTCAAATTTATTTTTATATAAAATCCGAGATGGAGGAGCAACAATTGTTTCAACAACGTTTCTTTTAATTAATTATTTTGAATGAAATGAAAAATTAAAAAACTGAAGAAACTTTTTGGAAATAGTAATTACAAAATTTTATAAAATTTAAACAAAATTAAAAAATTAAAATCTATTTTAATATAACGGAGGAGCACCAAAATTTTAATATTGATTCTTTTTGATATAACAAAAGTTTTTTAAATTAATTAATGAACCAACATCATTTTGGATTTAGTTATTTATTATATGAAGATAAGAAGAATGGACATTCGATGGAGTCGGCTCGTATAAGTCAAGAAGTAATGGATCAAGCACCAAAATGGCTTCCGGTAGCTCAGCGGTTAAGAGCACTCGCCCAACTAAGCGAAAGACCCAGGTTCGTCACTGTTCGGACTGTCTGAGATGTGTGTTACTCCTCTTGGCTCCGTCTTGCTCAGAAAAAAATTGAGCACACCCCCTCCTAGATTAGGGCTTTGCCCGTGAGTGTGGTGTTACCTGTAAAAAAGAAAATATAATATATATAATTAATATAAATATATAATATATAATATATATATATATTATATATTATATATATATATATAATATATATATTATATATATATATATATAATATA
>JABUQX010076843.1:0-10000 GCA_015478945.1 Trachelipus rathkii | reverse complement strand
GTCCTCAAAGTCGTTATATGGATGACTCGAGTAGTCAAGTGGCTAATAATCACCTCTATTTTAATCACAAGTTACAATAAAATAAAAGTCATGTACCTTAATCTAACAGATATTAACAAAACTCATCAAATCTGGACTTAGAGGCCATGTAAGTATAGAGGTATAAAAAATAATGGTATAAAAAATATAAATAAAAATAAAAGCACACTATGACATCTAAAATAGCGCCATGACTGAGTCAATCTACTCACGTATTCAACATATAACGACTCGAGAACTCTGTCATCAATTACGCAAAATTGAGTTCTGATCAAAAACTGAGCTTTTGCCAATATATATATATATTATATATATATATATATATATATATATATATATATATATATATATATATATATATATATATATAATATATATATATTATATATTAATATTATATATATATATATATATATATATATATAATATATTATAAATATATATTTATATATATTATATATACTATAATATACTATATACTATTATATATATATATATAAAGAAATTTCTTCCTGTGTCCTCATATTGTTATTCTAAACATTAAAATAAAATAATTAAATTGTTAAACTTACCATAAATGCAAGATAAAACAAAAATAAAAGTAACTTTTCTGTAACAATTGTAATTAATACTTTTAAAATTCAAAATGACTGAAAAAGATTTTAGTCATTAAAGCATTAAAATAAATGCTAACAAATATAATCTTTATGAAATGAAATTTAAAGAATAATATAATAAATAAATTTAGAATACATCAATCATAAAACTTTAAGTCACTGAATTTATTATTACTAAAAATAAAAATTAAAAAAAGGTCAAACTTTAATAAATTGGAATCCACTATCGAACCGAATAAAGATAACAATGAAATGAATAAGAAGACTCAAGCAAATATTAAATAATTAATAGTAAAATATAAATTTGAGAAATATTTATATAAAATATAGTTTTCTTTTTGAAATAAGCGGAAACAAATTTAAATTTGAATATTTTTGTGTTACGTCATACAGAAACTAAAGTTTCAAACCTTGCTAAACTTTTATTAAGTTGTTTAGTATCTTACTTAAAAAAATTAAGATATACAAGTCTTTTCAATAATAAATAACCTTAAAAACAATGAAAACGATTTCCACAAGATATCAAAATAAACAGTTCGACCGAAATTAGAACTTTCAAAGAGCATTTAATCTTTATTACAGTTCGAAAAGCAAAATTGTTAGACATCTAACAGTTTATATATATATATATATATATATATATATATATATATATATATATATATATATATATATATATATATATATATATAATATATATATTATATATATATATATATATATGTTAAAATATATATTATATAATGTATGATAACCTTATATAATATATATGTTTATTTTATATTTATATATTTTTTTTATTGTTTTATTTTTTATTATTTTTATTATATTTCCACTGGAAGTTGAGGATTTGAAATAATGACCTTTTCTTAATAAAAAAAAAACTAATATGGATGAAATTTATTTATTTATTCATTCTGTTATAAAATAAAAAATAAATATAAGAAAAAATTTAAGTGAACAACTCAAAAAATTTATTTTTGATCCCATTTCACCTACTACTTTGTTTACAAAAATTCAGCCTTTAAGGGATGATAAGTCATGCTTAGATCTGCAAAAAATGGTGCAAGAAAGTGATATGGAATAAAAATTAGGATTGGCAGAGTGCCAGACCCTTTATAACATCTAAAGGAGCAAGACTGTGTTCTTTGCTCTGCCTATTTAGGCAAATAAAAAATTTTTTTATTAAAGAATCAACAACTAAAATCAGTGGCCACTAATAATAAAAATAATAATACCTACAAAAAACTATAATATTTTTTTATTTTTTATGAGAATATACAAAAAGAAAATCTGGCCTAAGACATACTACTTCATGCAGTGAAGAAGGCCAAGTAGATTCATACAACAGGCCAGCCTAGAAGAGGGCCTTATTTTTTGTTTGACCATCATTATCAGTCAGAAGATACAATTCAGTTTCCTACTTGGAAACTTCCAACAAAGGTGAGATCATTTTTTAAAGACTTGGGTTTTGTATGCTGACTAATCCAATCTTGGTCTCCCTTCATCTGTTTGTAGATGAATTAGAGGGTGAAAGGGGATCTAGTTATTATAAAAATTATTAACCATTTGCTTTAAATTATTAAACAGATTGAATAAATGAATAGATTTAAATTTCATCTTTTTTGAATAATAATAATAATAATAATAATAATAATAATAATAATAATAATAATAATAATAATAATAATAATAATAATAATAATAATAATAATAATAATAATAATAATAATAGTAAAATAACAATAAAATAATAATAGAAATAATAATAATAATAATAATAATAATAATAATAATAATAATAATAATAATAATAATAATAATAATAATAATAATAATAATAATAATAATAATAATAATAATAATAATAATAATAATAATAATAATAATAATAATAATAATATAGAAGAGCCTATAAAATCCTATCCTTTCAGATAAGGATTGGCTCTGGATTTGGCAATAATAGGAAGCAATTTGGTCAACAGAAAGAAGGAAATCAGCAAGTTAGAGAAGAGTTCTATTCCCCCTTATATAAAAATTTCCTATAAATAAATAATTTTAATTATCTATAATCTCCTTCAAATTCAATGTAAATATACAATTAATTTTTTATAGTAAATTTAAAACTAAAAATTCTTTGAATTCTCCCCTTCTCTAATTATTTTCTTCATTACTTTATTCATATTTTCTGTTATGGCGCAGTCGACAGAAAATATGCATGAAAAATTAATGAAGAAAATAATTAGAGAAGGGGGAGTCAAAGAAGTTTTAGTTTTAAAATTTACTATATAAAATTTTAAATGTATAAATATTTACATTGAATTTAAGGGAGATATTTTTATATAAGGTGGAATAGAACTCTTCTCCTCTAACTTGCTGATTTCCTTCTTTCTGTTACACCAAAATGCTTCCAAATATTGTCAAATCCAGAGCCAATCCGCGCACACATACCCACACCCTTCTATATTATTATTATTATTATTATTATTATTATTATTATTATTATTATTATTATTATTATTATTATTATTATTATTATTATTATTATTATTATTATTATTATTATTATTATTATTATTATTATTATTATTATTATTATTATTATTATTATTATTATTATTATTATTATTATTATTATTATTATTATTATTATTATTATTATTATTATTATTATTATTATTATTATTATTCAAAATATATGAAATTCAAATTTACTCATTTATTCAATCTGTAGTAAATTAAAGCAAATGGTTAAGAAATTTTAAAATAACTAGATCCCCTTTCACTCTCTAATTCATTATATTAATGAAGGGAGACCAGATCTGGATTATACAGCAATTAAAAAACCAATCTGTAAAATTTTCTCACCTTTGGTTTAAGAGTTTCCAAGTAGGAAACTGAATTGCACTTCTGTATGGATAAAGATGGTCAAACAAAAAATAATAAGGCCCTCTTCTAGGCTGGCCTGTTGTATGAATCTACTTGGCCTTCTTCACTGCATGAAGTAGTATGTCTTAGGCCAGATTTTCTTTTTGTATATTTTCATAAAAAAAATAAAAAATATTATAGTTTTTTGTAGGTATTATTATTTTTATTATCAGTGGCCACTGACTTGTTGATGAGATCATTAATAATTTTTTTTATTGCCTAAATAGGCAGAGCAAAGAACACAGTCTTGCTCCTAAAGATGTAATAAAGGGTCTGGCACTCTGCCAATCCTAATTTTTATTCCTCGTCAATTTCTTGCATCACAATTTGCAGAGCTAAGCATGATTCGAGCTTTCGCTTGAGGTTTCACTTGTATGTAAACAAACCAGCAAGTGAAATGGGATCAAAAATAAATTTTTTAAGTTGTTCACTAAAAAATTTATTTTTATATTTAATTTTTATTATTATTAATGTTATTTTATAACAGAATGAATAAATAAATAAATTTCATTCATATTAGTTTTTTTTTTTATTAAGAAAAGGTCATTATTTCAAATCTTCAACTTCCAGTGGCCATAATAATAAAAATAATAAAACAAAAATAACAAAAAAAAAATATATAAATATATAAAATAAACATATATATTATATAAGGTATATCATACATTATATAATATATATTTTTGACACTGGGAGGGGACCAAAATTAAATTCTATTAAGAATTTAATTTTGATGAATATGTAAACTAAATTTGGAAACCAAATTTATTTTACATTGTTTTTATTCAAATATATATCATGTTCCTGTTAAACAAGGACATAGATATTTATTTGACTCTTATATAGTTGGAGATATTAAAGTTGCCCCTGGTCTATGAGCTTTTTATGTAGCTCTCTACATTGAACTGCAGCTTTCCTTTTTACCCTGCTGTCAGCATCACTATTATTATCATTAGTGGTGGAAACTGTTTCTGGCAGATTTTCATGAAAATTGGTATTTTTTATCAACAATATGATATCCGATATGTGTCGGGTTATAATTTCTTGATTTGATTTTTTAATTTTTACAGAAACAGTTTCTCCTAAATCATTATTTTTTATTTCTTGTACTGTTCCCATGCTGTAAAAGTATGGTTTACAGAATTTTTCTTTAATGGCAACAACATCTCCAACTCCCAGTGAAGTGTGTGTGTTTTTTTTATATTTATCTTGCTGGTTAGTGGCAAGATATTGTAGGTTTGCTAAGAATTCATCATAGTACAAATCATTCAAATTAGATTTCACTTTTCTGTATTTTTGAAAAGTCAAATATAACTGATCCTGATCAGGTTCACAAGGAGACCAATCAGGATCATCTGAATGATCTATACCATCATGAAATAAATGAGAAGAAACAACCAGAGCTGGAACCTCATATCCCTTCAGCAATATCTCCGGTGTTATTGCAAATGGGATATTTGGATCCACCTCAGGGTTTCTTAATATTGGCTTAAATGCTACCGGCCTTTTATTTATAAGCATGTTTGCTTCCCTAACTAATAAAGAAAACTCATCCTGCTCTAATATATTTTTTCCTATAGCACTATAGATTATATTTTTCACCTGTTTGACTAAAGATTCAACTAAACCTCCTAGAAAACTAGCTTTACCAGGGTATGGTGAAAACTCCAAAACTTTTATATTATGGAGAGTTAAATAATTTTTAACATCTACATCATCAATAAAATTTTTAATAATTTGCACTGAGCTTATTATACTACTTCCCTGATCACTAATTATAAGTTGTGGAAATCCAAAGTCAAACACATGAAATTGAAAAGCAGAAATAAAGCATTTATTATCTACATTTTTACATAGAACAAGGTTTACAGCTCTAGTATATGTGCAAGTTATAATTAATATGTAAACCTTCTCTACTACATTATTTATTTTTATATTAAAAGGTCCAATATGGTCAAGAAATATTTCTCTAAATGGAATTTGTGATGGATTTATCCTATAATCTTTGTAATGGTTTTGATTAATTTTTATGGTTCTACCATATATTAATTTACATCTTATGCAATTTTTAATACTTTTCTTAACTACTGAATATGCTGTTGGAATATAAAATTCCTTTCTTATTATAGATAGAAGTTTATAAACACCTGCATGTTTCATTTTTACATGTAATTCTTTAATTATTATGTCAGTTAGTGAATGATTTTTATGCAACAATATTGGATTTTTTTGATTAAAATCAGCATCTAAGTTTGCAAATTTACTCTTTACTCTAATTATATTGTTTTTATCAAGAAAAAGATTAAGTTGTGTGACCAAATTTGTCTCTTTATTTTTTTGGGGGTTTATTAAATATTGATATGTTTCTGAAAAATTTTCTAGTTGATATTGCCTAAAAATGACATTACAACTTTCTTCATATGAGCATATTGCATTAGGGTCACAATTGGAAAACAAAGTGGGGTTTTTCTCATGTACTTTAAGCTTTAAATTATGAATAAATTTTCTTACATAGTGTGAAACTTTAAATAGTTTATTCAAAGAAGAAAACCTATCTAATTTAAATAAGGGTACAAATGAAAAAGTTTGAATATTATAAATATTAAAATCTGTACTATTATTATATAAGGGATTTGGAACAGTGACTTTTAACCTTTCATTATTGTTGTTTAATATAGGTCCATTTAAATAAAGTGAATTTTTTAATAAAACCTTATATGAAACACATCGAGTAACATAATCACTAGGATTCTGAGATCCTTCACAATGATGAAAAGTTATCGGGTGTTTTTCACATGCAGTTTCAATAAAATTCAGCTGATTATTTATAATGGTTCCTTTTCTTTCTATTTTGTTTAATTTCTGAACTTTATTTATAATCCAATTCAATGTTACCATTGAATCAGTATATAAATGTAATTCATTTATTTTTAAAGGTGTGAAAGTGTTAGTTAAATTGTCAAGCATTTCTATTAGACACTGAACTCCAAATTTTACAGCAAATAGCTCCAAAACTGGAATAGATCTATTAGTATTTTTGTTTGAAATTAATTTATTTTTTGCACATAAAAAATGCAGCTCACTATTATCTGTATTTTGTAAGTATAAGACACTACCATAAATGTCTTTACTAGCATCAGTAAATGCTATAATATTATATGAAGAAGCATAATCCCCAATAAATCTTTTTAATTCAGGTTTTTTGCTTTTATTATATTGTGAGCAAATATTTTTATATTCTTTTAGTAAATTACTATTTAGTTTTGTGTCCCATGTTATATCTTTGTTATTTTGCAGTTTATGTAAAAATAATTTAGCTCTATTCTTCCCAGGAAGCCCAATATTTAGTGGGTCAAATAGACCATTTATAGTAGATAAAATAGATCTCAAAGTGTTTGCTTTGGGGTCCATTTCATTATTTTTATTATATAAGGTATCATTATGAGTATTCCACATCATTCCCAATAGTTTTACGTGATCATTTATAGGCTCATCCACACTACTATTATTGTCTAACTCACTATAATTTAATTTTTTAAACTCTGGTGAATTACTATGAAATTGTTGCAAATTGAACCCATAATTGTTAAATATTACATGAGACCTATGATAAGCAAGAATAATTTCACTTTCAGAAGATGAAGAATAACCTAAGTTATCCATATAAGACAGGTTATACAAAATCTTCCTAAGTTCATATTCAAACTCATCACAAGTATGAACATGCAATATTAATATTATGTAAAGTGCTACCATGAGAATGGAAGGGCTACATCTAATACCAAACGGAAGTCGCATTAATTTATAAGAAACAATACTAAAATCATTTTCTTTTATATTTTTGAACCACAAAAAATGGAATTTTTCTGTATCCTCCCAAGGCAATTTAATCTGGTGATAGGCTCTCTCCAAGTCGAATACCAACAGATACTTATTAAACCTTAGTAGTGTTAATGCAATATCCAATCTATTATTTAAATTAGGTCCTGGCAAGCTAACATTATTATGTGATAAATTAGTTGGTTGAGTTTTATCACATAGGTTCGACAAATATACAATTCGGCATTTTGTCGTTTCTACATGATCTCTGAAAACTGCATTATGAGCTAAAAATGAAACTTTATTATTATTTTTTACTGTATTTATTTCAACAGGTTGAATGATACCTTGGTTAAGTTGGTCAAAAATGACAGTATTATACGCTTCTAATTTTAGAGGCTCTTTTTTATATTTTTTAAGTATTGATTTCAATACAGAATTAGCTAAATAAAAATTATTTGGCAAAAATTTTATTAATTTATTATTCCATAAACAAGGCATTATCAATCGACCTGTCTCCATATCTACATGTGTATTTGTAATTAAGTATTTTATAAGTTCCATATCTAACTCTGAGAATTTTTTAGGACATTCAAAACTATCATAATTTAATAAATCTTTTAAATTTTTATTTACTAGATCTTCATCCAATTCTATGCTAGTATTATTATTTTGAGCTAGAGATGTGATAGAGTAATCCATTTCTAGTCATTCCATCTTATTTTCTATTTTGACATTTTTTGCGAGCAAGTCGGCCTGCTCGGTAAATTTCTTTATATACTTCAAATATGGCAAATTTTTTATTAATTTATTTAAGTCCCCAGCTAATAAGATTCCTAAAGAAGTGTAATATAACAGTGAACTGTTGTTTGTTAACCCAAATGAGCATGCATTTATTGGTAGTATGTGGGCTCCATTCACACCTAATAATATATGGATTTCCTTATTATTCTTATTTCTTAAGTGCTTATCAGCTAAAGGTATTTTATGTTCCTCAAATGCCTTTACAATTTGAGGGGAAGGTATATTCACTCTGGTTTGTATTGAAGGGACTACAGCTGCAACAATACTGTTATTTTTATTATTTATTTTTATATCAACTTCTATAATAGAAGTTTTGTAATATTTGCTTTCATTGAAACCCTTTACATTAAGCATTATTTCAGACTGTACAACTTTATATTTAATTTTTTGTGCTACTGTTTGAGATATAAAATTTATTTCAGACCCAGAATCATATAAAACCCGCAAGTCCTGGTTGTTATTGTTTTTATTTATACAAGTGGTGGTGAAGGTAGGAAGAGTTATATTTTGACTGCTTGTTACATTTAAGGAACTTAATAATAAACAATTTGCTACTTGTTCTGAAGATGGGTTATCTACAGGTATAACATTTAGTTCAACAACATTGGTTGATGTTTCTGCTTGTGCATTATTTTTATTTTTATTGTTTTTTGGTTTTTGAGTTGGATTAGGTCCACTTTGTTTTTTAATACATAAAAATGCGGAGTGCCATGAGTTACAGTTTCTACATTTATTACTAAATTTGAACTTACAAGTTTCAATTTTATGATTTAAGTACCCACATTTAATACAACCTCCCAATTCTTTAATTTTTTGCAATTTGGATTCAGGTGTTTTGAAAGTTGGGCAACTATACAATTTATGGTCCATACAATCTGATGTTTGCAATGTCTGACAAATGGAACAACCCACCCTTTTTGTTGTTTCAGTGTTTGTTTTTTGTTTTTGATTCACATCAATGTTAGTAGCTAAAGCTACTGTTTTTTTTCTCAAATTGTGATGTAGTTTTAGTAGTGTATGTATTTGCATTTGTTTTTGTATTTACTAACCCACTCTTCCCAATTCTATTATGAACTTCAAATGCATTATTTAAAATTTCATCTAAATTTGGATATGTATTATTTGTAATGTTTATATA
This sequence comes from Trachelipus rathkii, assembly GCA_015478945.1. Lineage (NCBI taxonomy): Eukaryota > Metazoa > Arthropoda > Malacostraca > Isopoda > Trachelipodidae > Trachelipus > Trachelipus rathkii. The sequence continues at coordinate 655 of JABUQX010076843.1, read as the reverse complement.
TTGGGTTTGATATATTTCAGGCAAACTATTCCACAAAAAATATTGACAAATCACCTTACTATTTATTTTTAAACTATCTATTTGGCTTTCTATTAATTTAGCTTCACTAACCCAATCATAAAAATTATTAGTTAATTTTAGTTTTATCAGTTTTTCAATAACTGAATATTGTTGTAAAGTTTTATTACTGAAGGCACATTTAAGCAAATTTTTTGCCATATCATAATCCATATCTGCCATAGGGCTTTTTTGTATTAAAATTTTTGCTGGACCTTTGAGTTGTTTCATTAGACAAGAATGTTTAGCAAATTTATTGTATTTCTCTCTATCCATTATTTCTTCAAAGTTTTTTATGAACCTATCAAAGTCTTCAGGCTTTCCATCAAATTCAGGGAGCTGGAGTTCGGGTCTTTTTAAACCAGAGAAACCAGTTTCAATATGAGCATTATTTGAGGAAATATTTTGCATAGGGGTTATTTTATTTTCAAGTTCACTTATCAAAGATGAGATGCCAAAGGCATAGTACTCATTTTTGCACAAATTTTATTCTCGCTTTCAAATGTGAATTCTTGACAGTCAGCGTAAACATTTATTATTTATTGTCCAAGTCTGTTAAACTTCTTTTAATTTGTTTTTAAAATTTACAGATGGAGAC
>JABUQX010076842.1:20000-25102 GCA_015478945.1 Trachelipus rathkii | reverse complement strand
GCCGAGAGACCCCGACTCCTGCCATCTTTGCGGTTTACCCTTTGCATTCTTTAGTTAAAAAAAAATTTCTAAACTGACGGAGTCAAAACGCAACCGGTCCTATATATTGAATCATGTTTCACCCTTAAATTGACTGTTAGGATCATATACTAGAAATATATATAAAAAAACAAAAAAATCAAGACCGACGGAGTCGTAAACATAACAGGTCCTATATATATATATATATATATATATATATATATATATATATATATATAGAAATATATATATATAGTTATAGATATATATATATATATATATATATATATATATATATATATATATATATATATATATATATATAGAGAGAGAGAGAGAGAGAGAGAGAGAGAGAGAGAGAGAGTTGTAAAAAAGTTGAAATCTTGCTAAAACATTTTGCCTCTAATTCCACTTGACGATTGCGGTGCTATTCCTTTTCTCCACCTCCTCCCAACTCATTTAAGCCTCAACATTGTAATTTCTGTCTAAAGACGTTATTTATGTTCTCTCTGAGCCTACTAAGAAGGCCGATGGTCCTAATGATATCCTTCCTTTGGTTCTTAATACTTGTGCTTCCGAACTCACCTTACTTTGCTAAACAATTTCATCTCTATTTTGCCACTACGACCTTCCCTCACCGCTGGAAGCGTGTTCATTCTGCCTCTGTCCAAGTATATATATATATATATATATATATATTTATATATATATATATTAGGTTATATTATATATATATATATATATATATATATATATATATATATATATAGTATATATATATATATATATATATATATATATATATTATATATATATATATATATATATATATATATATATATTATAGAATTGCTAAGAAATAAGTTCAACACTCGTTTCCTCTCACTAATGCTCGAACAGTTTTAAATGAAATTTTATAATATGTATATATATATATATATATATATATATATATATATATATATAGCATATATTAGTATATATTATTATATATATATATATATATATATATATTATATATATATATATATATATATATATATATATATATATATATATATATATATATATATAATAATATTAATAATAATAAAGAGTTGTCTAGATTTGAAGCTGTTCGACAAGGAATATGATCGACATTTGCAAAAAGAAAAAAAAATCTGATTATTTAAAGTTTCTGTAACGAATCCAACGAAACTTAACCTAACCTAACCCTACCTAACCCAACCTAATATAACCTAACCTAACTCAACTTAACTCAACTCAACTTAACTCAACTTAACTCAACTTAACTTAACGCGGGCCATACGGGAAATTTTTTTGATGTCGTGTCGACCATTTGTGCTAGTCCCCCTAGATTTTCTTTTCTTTTTATAAATTTTTTATTGATTCTTTTATTATTAATTGTAATTCTGAATATTTCGCCATAAATGATTATTCCTTCCACATTTTCACCAAGAAATAAATGCAATGAATACAAAATGCAACAAACTCAAAAGGTTTAAATATATGAAATGAAAATAGTTATTGTAGCATAAGAAAGCATTCATTTAAAAGTATTAAATATTGAAATATATTGTTAATGAAATAAACAAACTGTATTTTTAGTTTATTTTTACAAGTTATTTCTAATAACAAAATTTGAAAATTGAGGAGCAGAATTTACTTTAAAAGAACACAAAAGTTTTTCTTATTTATTAACTTGTAGCAAAGTTTACCTTACAATAAGGTAAAGATAAGGTAATTCTGTAAGGTAAATTTTGTTTGTAGTTATTTAAAAAGCGGTATAGAAATTATTAATCTTTCCCGTTTATTGGAGCAATAACTATTTAAATAAATCAATTTAATTCTTTATCCTTGTAAAAGAAGCTTGTGAATGTTTGAATGAAAGAATTTACTGATGAATTTAGACTATATATGTGAGAAGAAAATGAAAGATAAAGTACTATATGACCACTAACTATGTTCCGGAAATTTTGTACGACTGCAGGTCATGTACACTGCACACTAGAGATAGGCAATTGGAAGACTTTGGAGCGTACAGAGGTCAAAACAGTAGGATAATAGTTAGAGGGTTAAGAAGGGGTCCCCATTTTCCGGCGAAGGCTTAATGAAGGCAATAAGGGAAGGTTGAAGTAAAAAAACAGGGAAGAAATAAATTACCAAGACAGAGTGCAATTTCGGAAGCACAAGTTTAGAGAGCTACGGAAATGATATCATCAGGACCATCGCCCTCTATGTATTAGGCTTAGAGAGAGAGAGAGAGAGAGAGAGAGAGAGAGAGAGAGAGAGAGAGAGAGAGAGAGAGAGAGAGAGAGAGAGAGAGCATAAATTGGAATTTTATGCATAAATGAAAAGAATAACTCTAAAATCGTCTGAGGTGAAATTAGAGGAGGCAAAGTTTGGCAAAATGATAACCCTTAGCAGAGAGGAAAGAGGAAATTGTGGTATCGGAAGACACTAGAGATATAAAAAAGGAGTAAAGTTTAAGTTAGAATATTTTACATGTCAGAAAGTATGTGAGGAAAAGGAATCAAAAAAATCACTTCATTTCTACGACGAAAAGTGTTACTGTGAATAGATTTTGTACAATTTCGAGGTTATGTATAAATTGCATGAGTTTTGGCAATTTGAAGACGACGTCAATTCCTGAAGGCAGAGTCCCTGCGGCGAATAACAAGAGAACAAAAAGAGTTAGACCAAAGTTTCCTAGTTTTAGTTGATGGGAAAGAATATCGAATGTAAACCTATATGCACGATAAAATCACCTCCGTTATGAGTTCTGCATTGTTAGAGGGACCGCTCTTGCAGAAGCAGTAATTGTTTCAAGGGAAATCAAAGAAATTTGACCGCAAGTAAGACCAGTTTGCGAAACTGAAATGCCGAAGACTTGAAGAAATTTAATTGAATTAGAGATGAGAAAGTGATAATTTCTTCGAATTTAATAATTCTTTCTTTAAACAAAACTCTAGTCTTAGCCTGGGCTCTCCTCTCTCTCCTACTCTTAGCAATCTCTTCATGGAACTTATCGAATACTACCACATCCTCCCTCACCCCCTTCTTTTGGGTACTAAATGGTGTCGTTATTTAGATGATATCTTCGCCGCCGTTCCCTCCCATATCAACCCTCAACTTATTCTTAACTTCATAAACACTATCCACCCTAACATTAAATTCACTATTGAACACTCTCAAAACAAAACCTTATCATTTCTAGACACTCTCATGACTTGGTCCACCTCTAATATCATCCAATTCACTATTTACAGAAAACCTACATCCAACCCTTCTTACATACACTGGTTCTCCTCACATAACACCAAAATTGGCACTTCTTCCTTTTCTACGTGCTTTTCCGTGTATATGCTCTCCCCTCCCATCAACCTGAACTCAACTTTTAACCTCCATCTTCAAAAACCTTTCTTAACCTTCTCAGCACTATCCATAAGCAATTCTAAAAAGAGCAAAAACTACTACAATCCTCCCATTAACCACTCCTTTAATTCTAACTCTTTCCTTCCTCTAACCAATTTCCTTCGAACCATTAAAAACAGTTTTTCCAAAGACTTCATGTTTCACTTCCTCTGATATCCTCCCTCTTAAAAAAACTTTAAACCACACATTTATCAAACCCATCCCTCCTACGGAACTCTCCTAATGTGTTTACAAAATTCCCTGCAAAGATTGTAACTCCCTTTACATTGGTGAATCCCATGATCTTACACTCCGCCTCTATCAACACAAACATGACCTTCTACACAACAATCAAAATTCTTCCCTAACACTACATCGCTCTACTTATAATCATTCCATTAACATTAACCAAATGACACCTATTTTATATGTACAAAACTACAAAAATGAAAACTCATTGAATCCTTTTGCATCATCAATTCAAAAAATTTCAATAAACAAAAGGCGATTATAACATAGACAATAATATAAAAATAATATTCTGATAATACAAAATTTTAAAAAATTAAATTATCCAAACTTTAAAATATTACATAACTAAATTTTTACTTTTTCATATGTTAGTTTATAATATACTTCTTTTGAAGGAGGTTCCAGCTTAGAAACGAAAGCAGAATATATATTTATTTAACTTGTAAATTTTAATTCTTCTTAAGGTGGAAAAGGTTATCTTATCAATAAGGTTCATACTGATATATATATAGTATATATATATATATATATATATATATATATATATATATATATATATATATATATATATATATATATATATATATATATATATATATATATATATATATATATATATATATGGGCGTAGTGAGAAATTTTATTTAGGGGTTCCAAAGGTTAATTATATATATATATATATATATATATATATATATATATATATAGTATATATATATATATATATATATATATATATATATATATTTATTATATATATATATATATATATATATATATATATATATATATATATATATATATATATATATATAGTTATATATATATTATATATATATGTATATATATATATATGAATTTTCAAATACTGTAATATTTCTTTTGTTTTCTGTAATTGTTTTTTAATGTGTTGTCTGCAGTTGAATATCACCCAGGCGGCTTTCCGAAATTGATTTAACAGCTTTGGCAGCCTCCAAATGCTATCGACATACTAAAAGTTCTAGCGGAGAATAACGTCAGAAGAATCCAGCTATATAAAAGCACAAAGCTAGTTGACTTTAAGCCAATATGAAAACGAAAACACATTAAAATTTTAGAAAAAATAATATAATATGTTAGTAATTAGTAATTACTACTTCATTATCTATCGATTGATGTTTTTTTCAGTTTTTCTACTACTAAACCGAAACAGCTTGATAATCATGGTCCACATTCTCATTTGTAAAGTTCAACTCACTCTTCATATCCATGCCCATGCATACATATATATATATATATATAGTTATATATATATATATATATATATATATATATATATATATATATTATATATATATATATATATATATATAAATATTATTATATATATATATATATATATATATAATAGTAGCCTATATACTATATATCCTCAC
>JABUQX010076842.1:0-7500 GCA_015478945.1 Trachelipus rathkii | reverse complement strand
AGAATGCTTAAAGGTTATTTTAAATGGGGACGAATTTCAAGATGTAAATACAATTTCCCTTGCATCTGGACATGTCAAGGTTCTCGAGAGTAATAATTTTAATTTTTGGATTTCTTTTTTTCAAGAAATCATGCCTAGCGTAGACTTTCTTTATGGTCAACTTCAAAAGAGGAACATTGACCCCAGCAGAATTAAGATCTGCATTGATACTTTTGAGAGGAAAGTTCTCTCCATAAGAGAAAATTTTAATTTTCAAGAGAGCGCTCGCAATGTAGCAAATCGGAGAGAAGCAGAAACAGGTATTTCCAATTTAAGTAGAGAGGCAAAAGAAATATGTGACACAATAATTTGTCAGATGAAAGACAGATTTAAATTTACAGGTCATCTAATTGCTTCTACATTATTTCTGCCTGAAATGTTTGCCCATTATAATTCCAACTTTCCTGCCCAAAACTTAAAAGAAACTTGTAAAGTGTACCCCCTCCTTCACATAAAAAAGCTACAGACGGAACTTTCATTAATTTGCAGCACTGAAGAATTTCGTTCAATATCCGGAGCTGTAGCTTTCCTTGATTTCATAAGTGAAAATAAATTAGAAGACACATTCAGTGAATGTGTAAAAATATTAAAAGTCCTTATAACTATCCCGATGACCACATCGGAAGCTGAGCGGTGTTTCTCTACATTAAAAAGGATTAAGACTTTTGTGAGAAATACGATGGGGCAGGACAGGCTTTCGACATTAGCAATGCTCTCAGTAGAAAAGGATTTTATCGTTAATATATATGAATTTTAATATATAGTAAGTTATTGCAGATTTTGATCGGTAACTAGAACGGCGAGCCGATTTTCTTTTTAAATAAAAGAAATTGATGTTCAGTTACTTCAAACTTATATAGGTAAAGAAAAAAAGTTTTAAAAATATTTTTTAAAATATGTAATAATATTATATATTATATATATATAATATATATATATATATAATATATATATATATATATATAATATTATAATATATAATAATAATATATATATATATATATTATATAATATATATATATATATATATTATATATATATACTATATATATATATATATATATATATATTATATATATATATATATATATATAATATATATATATATATAATATATATTATATATATATATATATATATATATATATATATATATATATATATATATAATTGTCGTGTGTGAAATTTCAGATGCAACCACCTATAAATTGTACGACGAAGCCGCCCCTGATTTTATATATTATATGTATATATATATATATATTATTATATATATATATAATATATATATATATATATATATATATATATATATATATTATAAATATATATATATATATATAAATATATATCTCCTACACCAAATTTATGTATATATATGTATATATATATATATATTTTTATAATCTTTAACAACTCCCAGGAAGGGCTTTCGCCCTGTCAGTGGTCCCAGCATATTCTCCCTTATAGAGCCAAGATATTTAGTTTCCATAGAACACTCTAGAAAACCATTTCTCGGCGTAATGGTTTCCGACGCCAGTCCTCGAGTTAAACACTCTCAGGTAGGGTTTTGGCCCTTTCAGTAGAACTAGCATCTTCTTCCATTAGGCCTCAAAACTCGTTCTCCCAGAGTTCTCCAGATGATTGTGCTTCTAGGCGCATAAGAATCCAACGCTGGTCCAAGAGTAATACAAGCAGAAGGAAAGGACCGGGTTGCTAGCCCTGTCGCCCTATAACCATGCAAAGAAATATATATATATATATATATATATATATATATATATATATATATATTACGGGGAAATATATATATATATATATATATATATATATATATTAATAATTATATATATATATATTATATATATATATATATATATAATTATATATATTATATATATATATATATATATATTATTAATCAGGCCGCGCTCGTCCTAAAAATTATTGGTTGTTGCATTCTAACATTTTTACTCCACACACACAATATATTTATATATATAAAAATATATAAATAAAAATATATATATATATATATATATATATATATATATATATATATATATATATATATATAATAATATATATATATATAGTAGTTATATATATATATATATATAATATACAATATATGTATGTGTGAGTGCGTGTGTGTTTCAAAAAAGAGCATTGATGACGTAAAGCATTAATCTAGAAAAATTTAAAATTTTACAATTTTTTTTTATTTTTTTTACTATAGGTACTTATTACAATTTTTATTTAAAAAGAAAGTCCGCTTCTTCTATCTTTTGATTGAGCAAATTTATCAATCAATTTATTATTAAAAATCTTGATGCCCAAATAAAGTCTCTCTCGAATCGAAAGCATTGCTAAAGGCGGAAAGCTTTCCTTGCCCCATGGTGTTTTCAAGGAAAGGTTTAATCCTTTTTAAATTAAGAAAACAGCGCTCTGCTATCGGGACTCTGTCAGTCGGAAATGGTTATTAAAACTTTTAATAGTTTCCCATTTTACTAAAAGTGGCCTTCCAAGCTGATTTTTCTGTAATAAATCGAATAAAGCTTATGGCTCCAGACATGAAACGAAATTCTTCTAGGCCTATAAATATAGTAGTTTCTATAATGTCAATGAAAGTGTACACTTAGATGGTTTCATTTACAATTTTTCTCAGGAAAGGATGCGAATCATACTGCAGGAAACATTTCGCAGAAAAACGTCGGCAACAATTAATGTCACTGAGAATGTAAATCTAATCTTTATCTGACCAAATAATTGATAGAGAGGATGATAGAGGGATTTGGCAGGGTCTGTAAAATGAGGGGGTTTTGAATAGTTAAACGTAGATAAGAGCAATGTTTTTATGGTTGTGAGTGAAGACTGTCCTCGGTGTGAGAGTTTATGTTGGATGGTGAGCAACTGTAACAAGTGTCTGAGTTTAATATTTAGGATATATGTTGGATGAATAGGGAATGGATGATGCAGAGTGTAGTAAAGGAAAGTGCTGAATGGTAGGAAGGTAGCTCGTGCTATTTTAATTCCTTTGAGTTGGATGTAAAAGACTAAGTCTTGAGTGCGCTGGAGTCTTACATGAGGGTATGTTGTGTACCTGTGCTTATGTACAGTAGTGAAACTATGGTCTGAATAAGAGGAAGATTATCTAAAGTACAATGTGTTCGGATGGACAACTCTAAGGGGTGTGTAGGTGTGAGACGAATTGATAAAATGAGGAATGAACGTATTAGGGGATTGTGTGGATGAAGAAAGGGAGTAAATGAGAGAATAAACGAGAGTACATTGAGATGGTTTCGTCATGTGGAAAGGATGGATGGATGATAGTTGTTGGTTAAACGGGTGTATAGTGGTGATGTGTTGGGAGTCGACCGGCTGGGAGGACCGAAGAACAACAGTGATTGAGTCAGTAAACGATTGTTTGAAGGAGAGAAATGTGAGTTTGGCAGAGCGAGAAGAAAGGTGCTTAATAGGAGTGAATGGCGGGTTTTGTGAGGGGGGTATGGTTTGTGCCCACCTGGGGCCAAGGGAATGAACCCTTGAGCAATGACGATTTACCATATTGAAGGGTCCGTTCGCGGTTCCTTGAAGCTCTAGGGTGGGATTTTCTGACTGCCTACGAGTTTTACTAATTTGATGGTACAGAGGGGGGCGGTAATTATCCTGGGCTTTCTTTTCTACTCTTGTCATATTCTTCTACTGCTTTTCTTTTCCGATGCTTGTCACGCAACCTTACTCCCAGTCTTGGGAAAAAAGAAGTATATATATATAAATATATAATATATTAATATATATATATAATATATATATATATATATATATATATTATATAATATATATATATATTATATATAATATATATATATATAAAAACACTATTATATATATATAATATATTATATATATAGCTCGTCCTAAAATATATTGGTAGTTACATTTTACATTTTACTCACAACACACAAATATATATATATATATATATATAATATATATATATATATATATACTAATATATATTTTTATATATATATATATATATATATATATATATATATATATATATATATATATATATATATATATATATATATATATATATATATGTGTGTGTGTGTGTGTGAGTGCGTGTGTGTTTCAAAAAAGAGAGCATTGATGACCGTAAAGCATTAATCTAGAAAAATTTAAAAATTTTACAATTTTTTAAAAAAGTTATATAACTTACCTTTACAATTTTATTTAAAAAGAAAGTCCGCTCTTCTATCTTTTGATTGAGCAAATTTATCAATCACTTTATTATTAAAATCTTGTATGCCCATAATAAAGTCTTTCTCGATCGAAAGCATTGCTAAGGCGGAAAGTCTTTCTTGCCCCATGGTGTTTCTAAGAAAGGTTTTAATCCTTTTTAAATAAGAAAAACAGCGCTCTGCTTCGGACTTTGTCATCGGAATGGTTATTAAAACTTTTAATAGTTTCCCATTTTTACTAAAAGTGGCTTCCAAGTGATTTTCTGTAATAAAATCGAATAAAGCTATGGCTCCAGACATAAGGAACGAAATCTTCAGGCTATTAAATTATAGATAGTTCGTTTTAGTTTCTTTTATGTCAATGAAAGGTACACTTAGATGTTCATTACATTTTTCTCAGGAAGATGGAAATTCATACTGAGGAAAACATTTCCGGCAGAAAATAACGTGGCAACAATTAAATGTCCTGAGAATGTAAATCTATCTTTTATCTGGCACAAAACTGAGAGAGGATTGATAAGAGGGATTTGGCAGGGTCTGTAAAAAAAAGTGGTTTGAAAGTAAACGTAGATAAGAGCAATGTTATGGTTGTGAGTGAAGACTGTCCTCGGTGCGAGGTTATGTTGGATGGTGAGCAACTGTAACAAGTGTCTGAGTTTAAATATTTAGGATATATGTTGGATGAAAAGGGAATGGATGATGGAGAGTGTAGTAAGAAAGTGTGAATGGTAGGAAGGTTAGCTCGTGCCTATTAATTCCTTGGGGATGTAAAAGGAACTAAGTGTTGGGTGCGCTAAGGCGTCTTACATGAGGTATGTTGTTACCTGTGTTATGTACAGTAGGAAACTATGGTCTGGAATAAAGAGGTATAGATCTAAAGTACAATGTGTTCGGATGGACAATCTAAGGGGTTGTGTTAGGATGTGAGACGAATTTGATTAAAATGAGAAAATGAACGTATTAGAGGGTTGTATTGTGGTATGAAGCAAAGGAGTAAAAATGAGAGAAAAACGAGAGTACATTGAGATAGTTTGGTCATGTGGAAAGGATGGATGATAGGTCGGTTGGTTAAACGGGTGTATAGTGGTAGAGTGTGTTGGGAGTCGACCCGGCTGGGAGACCGAAGAAAAAGCTGAGTGAGTCGGTAAACGAATTTTGAAGGAGAGAATTGACGTTTGGCAGAGCGAGAATAAAGGTGCTTAAAGGGAGTGAATGGCGGGGTTTTGTCGAGGGGTATGATTGTGGCCCACCTGGCCCAAGGGATGAACCCTTACAATGACGATTTACCATATTGAAGGTCCGTCGCGGTTCCTTGAAGCTCTAGGGTGGATTTTCTGACTGCTACGAGTTCTTACTAATTGATGGTTACAGAGGGGGCGGTATTCCTGGGCTTTTCTTAATTCTACTTCTTGTCAATATTTGTCCTGTCTCACTGCTTTTCTTTTCCGATGTTTGTCACGCACCTTACTCCCCAGCTTGGGAAAAAGAAGAAGATGAAATATATATATATATATATATATAATATATATATATATATATATATATATTATATATATATATATATATATTATATAATATATATATATATATATATAATTATATATATATATATATATATATATATATATATTATGTATATATATATATATCTACCTATTATATATATCTATCTTATATCTATATATATAATATATATATATTTATCTAAATATTAGAATAATATATATATATATATATATATATTATAATAAATATATATATATATATATATATATATATATATATATATATATATATATATATATATATATATATATATATATATATATATATATATATATATATATATATATATATATATATATATATATATATATAATATAAGTAGTAGGGGAGCCATTCCGCATGGAAATGACCGCGACCTTTTTTGACCTTTTCTGACCGCGACCTTTTTTTGAGCTCGAATTTTTACCTGACCTTGACCTTTTTGGGCCTTTACCTTTTTGGGCCTTGACCTTTTTTTCGACCAACCCTTTGGTCTTCCATGGGTCATTTTTGGCCCACGGTATTTTTTGAGAACCCTAATTTTTTGAGAACCCTAATTTTTTGAGAACCCTAATTTTTTGAGAACCCTAATTTTTTGAGAACCCTAATTTTTTGAGAACCCTAATTTTTTGAGAACCCTAATTTTTTGGGAACCCTAATTTTTTGGCAACCCTAATTTTTTGGCAACCCTAATTTTTTGGCAACCCTAATTTTGGCAACCCTTCGAAGAAGGGTTGCGCCAAACGGTTGCGTCAGCCAACTGTTGTGACGTGTAATTTGCCCCCCGATATAAGTTTTACGCTACCCCTAATTTTTTCTGTACTCATGGACGTCACAGTGTATTGGCCCACGGCAGTTTTTGATCTTCGATTTAGGGTTAGCCCTTATTTTGATGTTATTAAACCTTTTTTTGTCTTTCCCTATGGCTCCAAAGCTTGACAGATACCATTCAATTTTGACCCACGGTAATTTTTTGTCCTTCATGGGGTCAATTTTGACCCACGGTAATATTTTTGTCCTTCCTTTAGGGGCTATAGCCCTTTTTGATGCCTTAACCTTGTTTGACATGATATTTAGGCCTTGACCATCCATGTTGATTTATGTACTATGTTGCGTGTATCTGTATTTTGGCTCTACGCCAGATGTGGCTGCCTACTCGTTTGGCACCACCCGTACATATTGCTCGTCACTTAACGTTGACGCATGTATGGATCTAGTCATTGTCTCTAATTGAACACCTACACAAACACAACACAAACACCACACACACACACACACACACACACACACACACAAACACACACACACACACCACACACACACACACAACACCACACATATATACACCATAACACTATGACACTATACACACATTCACTATGGACACTTATACACCACATTCACTATGACACTTTACATCTTACCCGATAGACACTTACATTTTACACATATACTCCGTACAAACACCACTGCCAACCCTTTGGTTTGGCGTCCATGGGTCAATGACCCACGGTAATTTTTGTGCCTTCTTTAGGGACTTTAGCCCTTTTGAGTCTTAACCTTGTTTACCATGATATTCGGACTTACCTTCGCATAATAACATTGGGTCAATTGACCCACGCTAACTGATGCTTGATGGTTCCAATCACCGTAAGAAGCTATCTTT